>JAHRHZ010000014.1:63139870-63173350 GCA_024137785.1 Ginglymostoma cirratum
TCTGAGGAATGGGAGGGGGAGTTGAAATGGTTCGCGACTGGGAGGTGCAGTTGTTTGTTGCGAACTGAGCGCAGGTGTTCTGCAAAGCGGTCCCCAAGCCTCCGCTTGGTTTCCCCAATGTAGAGGAAGCCACAACGGGTACAGCGGATGCAGTATACCACATTGGCAGATGTGCAGGTGAACATCTGCCTGATGTGGAAAGTCTTCTTGGGGCCTGGGATTAGGGTGAGGGAGGAGGTGTGTGGGCAGGTGTAGCACGTCCTGCGGTTGCAGGGAAAAGTGCCGGGTGTGGTGGGGCTGGAGGGGAGTGTGGAGCGGACAAGGGAGTCGCGGAGGGAGCGGTCCCTCCGGAAGGCAGATAAAAGCTGGATGAACACAGCAGGCCAAGCAGCATCAGAGGAGCAGGAAAGCTGACGTTTTGGGCCTAGACTAAGAAGGGTCTTACTCGGTTACAATGGGCAGCGTGTACACACATTCTGTCTGTAAAGAACACTGCACTGTCTCTTAATAAATATACCTTCTAGTCCACGGAATGCGTCTGACTGACAATCCTAAATTGGTTTCCATAATAATTGTCATCATAATCAGGGATTTTAACTAACGCTGTCCAATCACAGAGTCACATCCAATGGTGGACACTGTGTTTAGAGATTTTTCGAGGAGTGGTTACTTGGATATGGTCAGTACCTTGTCTACTGTGACCACATGAACAAACTTGCTGTTTGCTTTGATTAGGCAATCTTTTGGACTTCCAGTCAACATACTGAGCATCACAGGGGTACTGAAATTCATTGATCACATTACTCATTTGCTTGTTAATAAATATATCTTCTTGGCTCGATGGAGCATCCTGTTTGAACGGCAAATATCACTCGTGTTGCTACTGTGCAGCAGCAGCATGAAACAGCCAGCTTCATTGCTTAAATTTCAATTGCATGGGTCCATGTACTCATTCGAAATTATTAGCCCATTCACCAAAGAAGCCATCGACATTTATGCTGCAGCACTAAATCAAGACGATGATAACCCACCCTCCATTACTATTCATTCTAATATATAAACTTGACAATTGCACAATTGATTTCTGTTTTAACACCACACATATTCAAATACGTCTTGTTACCGTGGGATCGAGGTTGCCGTCTAGGCCCAGCTCTGGAAAATATTTTTGTTGTTGCCTTTCATGAAAAACCTGTCTTCAAAGGAAATGACACCTAATCTCCCATCTTTTGCACTTTCCCCCTGATACGTAGATGATATACTTGTTCATTTAGCTTTTGCTAATGCCAAAACAAGTTGCACCAAAGGCATCCTACAGAATGATTGATTCCCTGATCAGATTTGCTCTCCGTACATAGAAAAAATCTCAATGCCCTGTATATCCAAGGTTTAACATGTTCAATTCCTCCTCCTATCTCTCATTAGCCTTCTTGATTGTGTGCTATACCTATGTACTAAATTTGTGGCTCAAACAGAGCACTTAAATCCCTCCGAATTCTCCAGTTGCTCTGTAATACTGCTTTTAATTTTTTTTTCATTTGAAGTGAAAACTCCTCATTTAACCCACCTTAAAATCCTTGTGGCAGAATTTTGGCCACTCACGTAACCTGTTTGCAGCCTCCTGCTTTCCTCACAACATTCTTTCCTACCTATCTTGGTAGGATTTGCAATTTGTTACCACGCTGTCATTCCTTTCATCTAAGTTGATAAAAATAGTAAAATGTCAAGGTCCCATCACAGACCCCTCTGAGACTCCACTCAACACATCTTGCCAAATCAGCCAAAGACCCAATTATGGAGACTCTATCTCCTACCAGCCAGCTATCCAATCCTCTATCCATCCTAATGTGTTAGCCCAACACCATAAGTTTTTACTTTCCACAGTAAAATTTTCACACGGCACCTTATCAAATGCTTTTTAACAAATCCAACTATAAGCATGTTCACGGGCTCCCCTTTATCCGTGGTGAAAAACTGGTTAAAATACAATTTTCCTATGAGGCAACTATGCTGACTCCTCCCAATTACCTGGAGTTCCTCCAAGTGAAAAGTTATAATTCCTTGTCTGACTAATTCCAACACCTTCGTCAAAATAGCAACCAAGCTAACTGGCATTTAGATTCCTGTTTTCCACTTCTCTCCTTTCTCAAACACAAGGGAGAGAACTGAGGCTTTCCTGAATCAAGGGAATGTCAGAAAATTAATACCAACATGCAGTATCTCATTAGCAACCTCTTGTAAGACCTCAGGATGAAATCCATGAGTATGACCTGTTAGCCTGTAGCTCCAGAGGTACTGTGCCACTTCCCCTATAATTAAATTTCACAAAGTTCCCTTCTCCCTTTCCCCTTCCAAGTGTTACTGGAAAGTATTTTGTATTGAAGACCAAAAGCAAAATAATTGGTTTTCTCATGTGCCGTTTCCTTATTGTCTACTGTTAAATCCTCATTCTAAATCTATGCAGAATGTAAATATTAGAAGCAATTCAGAAATTTGACTACATTGGGTGGGAATGGTGGATAAGCTGGGCTTGCACCGACTGAAATTTACAAAACTAACAGGCAGTTTGATTGAAGTGCACAAAATCTTGAGGATCCTTGACGCTATGTATGGAAAGGGTGCTTCATCTTGTGGAAGAATCTAGAACTAGATGTGACTGTTTTAAAATAAATTAAATAAGGGGTTTCCCATCTAAAACAGATCAGAAGAATTACATCGCCAAACAGCATTGTGAACCTTTGGAATTCTCTCTTTCAAAAGACAGAAGTGGAGTCTCTGAATATTTTTACGACAAAGGTAGTTCGTTTGTTGAGGATAGGAGGGTACACGGAGCAATCAGAGTAGCTATGATCTGATCAGTTGGCAGAGTAAGCTCAACGGGCAGAGTGGACTACTCCTGCTCCTATTTTATAGGCTTGCACTTTCATATAAAACATCACCAATAGATAGAAGCAGTGTTTAGGTTTACCAACAAGTTGTACAATTTATGAATTAATTATCCATCCAGTTAAGGTTTTGCCTCAACATTAAAAGGAACTCATCACAAAAGTCAAAAGGGGATCAAAAGGACATGAGTTCAATGGAGACGAGTTAAAATTCATTGCAAGATGTTTTGTTTCACATTACCTGACTTCATCTTTTTGACAGATTGAAAACAAAAGCTCTAAATATTAATGCAATAGATATTTATTCCAAAATACTCAGGTGTTGAGTATTTACTGTTCATATTCTTGTCTGATGCACAAATTTTATAAATACATTTTCCCTAAAATAGCAACCACACATTCAAAGTACTTCTGCTGTAAAACACTTAGGGCATCTCAGCCATTGGTCACCACAAAAATGCAGTCTCCTTTTTTCTTCAGTTATTAAAAAACCTTTGCAGAGATAATCTGCATAACCTGCAGTTTTACGTTGTCGTTAACACATTAAAATTTTACTTTCCAGTGTCAACTTTCTAATCAGCACCATTCCAGTCCTATTTCCCAATGTATATAAAATACATTTTTTTAGGAAAGGTGATTTCAAGATCTATTTGATTAATTGGTCTATCGTAGAATAGAAACTCCAACAGTACTTTTTCCCTACTGTAGGTTACCAGTTATTTTCACCTGACAGCAGTGATTAATTCACCGCATCAGATTTTCATTCATCGCCAACAATGATGAAATACTACTGACACTCAAAGCCATATTTTGACAACTGTACTAGTAATAGACAACTACAGAAATTAAGTTTAACCATTTATTGGAAAACAGGACAGGAGAAAATCACCTAAAAGTCTGAGGCATAAAAATCACAACAACACAAATATAGCTCAAACAACAAATTTGCCTTGCCGTGCGATCTAGTTAAGCCTATCAGCTGTTGTCACCTGGTTCTGTTAGGCAGTTTACAACAATCAAGTTTTGAAGGTAAGAAAAGAATCTTACCCTGCAGCAAGGTTTCCATTATACATCCCAAATATTATTGAAGGAACCTACTCTGCTTATGAAACTACTTTAAAAAGGTAAATATTCCCAATTAAGGCAACTTGAATTATCTACCACAGACTCCCTGCTTCTCCAGTTTTGGGTGTTCTCCCGTAATCATGACAAAGTAAAGGATCAGCTCCTACAGAGAAAAATGACAGAGCAATAGGAGTATTATTTATCTGAAGTTAGGAGGCTCGCAATGACCTCTAGATATGATCCAATCATAAACTAAGGGTCAATTTCAATGGAACACACCAGGTCATGGGAAAATATACTTGGGGTCAGCTTCCACTCCAGGGATTCAGCACAAAAATCAAGGTTCACGCTCCAGTACTATGCTTGGATGGTTGTAAAAGATTCTATGACACTATTTTGAAGAAATATAGAGGATATACAATCAGTGTCCCAGCCAGTATTTATCCCTCGATCAAAATCACAAAAAGCAAACAGATTATCTGGTTATCATCACATTGCCATGTGTACTTTTGGGCTGTTTACTTCTTACAGAATAACAGCAACTGGTATTTGATAAAAGTACTTCATTGCCTGTTCAGTGCTTTGAGATATTTGATCGTCATCAAAAATCCCACATGAATACAAACTTTGTTTTGCTCTAGCCTCATCCAAATATTGCAAGATTCCACATCAGTGGTGGACCATTTGATTAACTGGCTGAACATCACAACGTTAAACCCATCTCATTCTCCAACATGTCAGATTCTCACACTGGTCCAAACCTCTTCTACACAGAGTATGAATTGATCTTGTTAAAATGAATAAAGCCTTCTGCTTAGATTAACTAGTCTCCCTACGACCATCAGGGAAAACAAAACCTCCTGGACCAATTCATCAGTTATTAGAACTGGAGTCTTAAGCCAGAAGGCAGGTATGAAGGATCATGTGAAAAATGAAATAAAAAATCTTCCATTCCTGCAAGAATGGAGGTAGATATTCTTTAGCTCCCAGCAAACACCATTTTAATAAATCATACAATCAATTATTTCCCAAGTAATTGACAGTACATTTTAAATGGTCCAATTATTCCAAAGCTTAAGGGTTGTTAATATAAAAACTTTTGTTATTTAGATAGCAATGATTCTACTTTTATCACTCACAGTTATTGGAACATATAAATAGGTAACCATAGCCTCAAAACATAAAGGAGCTATCTTGACATTTCCTAAGGGTGATTAATAAGAGAATTAATTCTGTCAGTAGCTCTGAATATCTATCAATACAAAAATCTTGTTGAAAGAAAGTATGATTTTCAAAGATCTTGTGTGAAAGGTCTCAGTGAACCCTGTCGATGGAGGCCAATGAACTGCTTCCCCAGATTTTTTCCACCATTCACCTATAACACTAATGCTTTTGGCTGTCTGTGCCTGTCTGCAGGTGTGTGTAGCAGGGTTTAGAAGGGGGTGAGAGTTTTAACTGACAGTTAAGACAACAGTTCACAGTTTCTGTGGTTACAATCTAGTTATTTGTAAGAAATAACAATTCTCATTACACACAGGAGCCTAATCCACTTTTGATATTCACCTGGGTGTATCAGACATAGAAACTGGGGACTTTGCGAATCTTGACAAAATGTTTGACTCTAGGAATAGCAGAGCTTGATTTCCAGTGCAGGAGCAAATTATTACAGATGCTGGAATCTGTACTGAAAACAACAAATGCTGGAAATCACAGTGGGTCAGGCAGCATCCATGGAGAGAAAGCAAGTTAACTTTGAGTCTGGGTGACTCTTCAGAGCTGGTGAGGTGTGGAGGGCGCAGCAGTTGTGCTATTGTTGTTGGGTGGGGGGAGGGGTGTGGGGGGAGGGGTGTGGGGATGGTGGGCGTTGGAGTGTTGGTAGAGAAAAGGCGTTGATATGGTGACACAGAAGATAACAAGTAAGCTAAAAAGGGAAGAAATGGGAGTTGGTTCACAGTTTGAAGGTGTTGAACTCAATATTAAGTCCAGAAGGTTGTAAAGTGCCTAGTCTGAAGACGAGATGTTGCTCCTTCAGTTTATGCTGAGATTCACTGGAACACTACAGCATGTCAAGGACAGATATGCGGCACATGAGCAGGATGCGGTGTTAAAATGACCAACGACGGGAAGGTCGGGGCTATGCTTTTGCACCGGCTGGAGGTGTTCTGCAAAGCAGTTTGGTTTCTCCGATACAGAGTAGGCCACATTGGGTGCAGCAAATACAATACATAAGGTTGGAGGCAATACAAGTGAAATGCCACTACACCTGGAAAGACTGTTTAGGCCCTTGGATGGTAAGCAGGGAGGTGGTGAAGGGGCAGATGTTGCACCTTCTGTGGTTGCATGGGAAGAGGGGGTGGGAAGGGGGATGTTATTGGTGGTTTTGGAATGGACTAGAGGAGTTCCAGAGAGAACAATCCCTGTGAAATGCAGACAGGGAGAGTGAGAGAGATGTGTTTGGTAGTGGCATTCTGCTGGAGTTGTCTGAAATGGCAATAATGCTCACTTCAGCTCATCACATCCCACATCCTGTAAAGACTCCATCCCATTCTCCGAGTTCTTTCGCCTATGTCACATCTGTTTAGACAATGCCACCTTCCAAATCAGCGCTGCTGACATGGCTTGCTTCCTTCATAACCACAGTTTCCCACCCATTGTAGTTGATAAAGCCGTCAGCCACAGTTGACCTATCACCCGTGCTTCTACCCTTGCTCTTTCACATCACTATCATCATGATCGGGACCCCCATCCTCACTTTTCACCGCTCTAGCCTCTGCATTTAAAGGATCATTCTCCACCATTTCAGAAAACTCCAGCAGAACGCCAAACACATCTTCCTCACCTCACCGTGTGCAATTGGCAGGGATCATTCCCTCTGGGACTCCCTAGCCCATTCTATCACCACCAACACCATCCCTCTTCTCTTGTAACCACAGTCTTTCCAGGTAAAGCAGCATTTCACCTGCACATCCTCCAGTCTTGCATACTGCATTTGCTGCACCCAGTGTGGCCGACTCTACATTAGAGAAACCAACCACAGACTGGGTGACCACTTTGCGAACACCTCCAGTCTGTGCACAAGCAGGACCCTGACCTTCCTGTAGCTGGTCATTTCAACACAGCATCCTGCTCACGTGCCATGCATCTGTCCTCAACATGCTGCAGTGTTCCGTTGAATCACAGCTACTACTAGGAGGTACAACATCTCATCTTCAGACTAGGCACTTTACAACCTTCTGGACTTATTACTGAGTTCAACACCTTCAAACTGTGAATGAACTCCCATTTCTTCCCTCTCTTAGCTTTACTTGTTACATTCTCTGTCACCATGTCCTCTCTCCCCTCCTGCCACCCCAGTGGGACTGTCTGCTCTTTCAAGTCTTGCAGTTAAACACCATTGTTCTGCCATTCTCACATCCCGATCACTTAATCTGAACTATCAGCATCTTTTCTCCACCAGCACTCCAACACCAACCATCCCCACCAACCCCACTCCCCTCAACTTTGGCATAAATGCTGCTCCCTCCACACTTCACTTCAGCTCTGAAGAAGAGTCATCCAGACTTGAAATGCTGGCTTACTCTCTCTCCACAGATGCTGTCTGACCCGTTCTAACCTCCAGCATTTATTGATTTCCAGTGTGTGACCCCAGTGAGGTGCTGACACTCACTTTTCCACTCGTCATCATTTGAAGTCACGTTATTTCCGTAACAATAAAGCTGTGGAAATTCTGGATTCTAAGAGTTTTAAAATCAAATTGATTATTTCCCTTCACAAATCAGCTATACATATTTAAAACTGGACAAAATGCATTGTTTGTCGATAAATACACTCCATTTAAGCAGCTGTAAATTGACAAAACAATACCTGTCCAAACCAAACACATTGTGATATATTTGCATGACATCGATTGTTCAAGACAGAATGCTAACTTTCTCTGATGAAACAATTTATCTTCTCATGTTATTTTGATTGTTTTTTTGAGCACATACAGGTTTTCTCATTCTGCTTTTCCCAAAGTTGTCATAGTTAGATCCAACTCTTCCAAACCCAAACTACTCACAACTCCACATCATATAATATAATTCTGAATTACATAGTGAATTATGTCAATGCTGTTATATCTGAAATCTGTTAGGCTGGATTGGTTGAATCACTAAGGATATTGCGATAAAAGCACTATCAGTTGCCTATGCTGCAGATCAAAACAAAATCATTGGGGTAGGGCATAGAGTATATTTTGTGGTGTTCAACCACCTAATAAACAAGCAGATGTGAGGGCAGCTGTTCCTGGATATCAGATCTGACAGGAAATTATACCTTATTGTATTAAACACAAAGGATCTCCAGTTTGTGCAAGAAACACTTGACAAATAGCAATAATAAAAATAGCAACAGCTGCATAGAAAATGCTGTAACTAGTCAAGTGAAGTGACTACAGTAATCTTCATTCTTTAATTACTTAATTACTTAAGATTAGTCATCGTGATGAGAAGAATTTGCTGCACGAACAGCATGGCAAGCCTGTAGAATTCTCTGCCACAGAAAGTGGCTGAAGCCAAAAAATTGAATGTTTTCAAGGTGATAGATATAGTTCTTAGGGCTGAAGGGATCAAATAATGATAAGAAAGCAGGCACAGGATATGGAACTGGATGATCAACCATGATCATATTGAACAGTTGAGCAGGCTTGAAGGACTGAATGGCCTACTCCTGTTCCTATTTTCTACCTTTCTATGATTACATCTCATGCTCGGCTTCTGACGTTTACTCAGAATCCTTTGGCACGCATACCACCTCTCAATCCCAGAAGCGTATCTTTTTCCATAACCAGGATAATTTCCACGAAGCCTTAAAATATAGAGAAAGACACAAGTACGAAAGTAAACAAATTCTTTCAGCAAACCTAAATTGATAAACAGATTATTTAATTTAATTGTTGAAAAGACAGACAAGCTGTTGAAGTGTTTTGTATTGTGCTCATCAGAATAGACATGTCTCTTTTCTCAGCAAGACAAATTCTGTACTACCAAGCAACTATTCCCTTTGATAGAATTCATTCTATGCTCAAGAGGATGGATTGCATATCCCAGTAAGCAGCATTATTTCATTGTCAACATAAATCACATCAAATGCTATTTTCAAGCCTTAGATCCTACTTCTATCTTTCAGTTAACATGTCACTTAGCATTCATTAAGCCAATGCATTTGTATTAATTTCTCCAACTTGTACTTCTTTCAACATCAACTGTAGCTCCATACGGGTTCATGCTTTTAGTCTATTCTGTTCTCCAACCACTTTCCAAGCTAATGTTAACTGCTTGAACACAAATATATGAAAACCTAGGGGATCCGAATCTTCCAATTTGTTTTAGAATCCTTGCTTTCAAAGATCACAGTGTGCCCTCTTACCTTTGGAGCTCTCCAGCTAAACTCCAAGAACAGAGGCCTTCTCATCAGAAACAGCATTCCCCACAGGGAGCAGCAGAGAGACTGGTGTTAAAGTTCCAACCATCTTTATCAGCAGTAACTGCCATTTTTCATGTTTAAAGATCCAAACCCATTTTGCCAGCCGACAGAAGGTAAGCATATCAGATAAGGGAGACGGTTAGGCAGCAAGTGGGTAAGGGGTATCGAGCACTGGGTGGGTAACAGGTAGTGTGCCAGGTGGATGGGGCTACAGGTCAAAGGCAGGCGAGTGTGGCAGGTAAGTGTGTGGCAGGTAAGTAAGTGGCAGCGGGCTCGGCTTGGTGTAGATCAGCAGGGTGGAGTCGTCAGATGCCATCAGGTCAGTTCCAGCCTATGAGGTGGGGGACAAGGGGTGTCTTGCACAGTGGATAGAATGAATGAGTTAGGTCAGGTTGGGGTGGGAGGTGGTGAGGGGAGAGTTGAAGGGAATCTGGGGTCAGGGTAGGTTCAGCTTCATGGTTAGCCGCAATCTAGGGAACAAGTACTTGATCAACAGCGCAGCAGCGTTATCTATTTTTGTCAATGTATCAAAGTGTCAGAAAGATATACAATGCACAGTAGACATTTCAAATCCCTGGACAGATATCATGAGTGAAGCTTTCTTAAAACCATACAAATCCAATGTCAAGATAGATGTACCAGGATCTCTCAAATCATCACCCCCAGGATAATGCTGCATGTTGCTGCCAATTGGCTGCAGTGGGCAGGCCACACTGTCTGTGTGCCTGACACAAGGGCTTCCAGAACCAGGTCTTTACTTCATCATGGCAAGCTGTTGTCATGAAGGCAGTAAAAATACTTCAAGGATACCCTCAAGACGTTTCACGGAGAAAAATTGTAACACCCCACTGACTCATAGAAATCTCTTGCCCAAGATCACCAACCATCTCGAACAGTTCTGGCAGGCCAAGGTGAAGGCTAAAGGGTAAACAGTGAAATAAAGCACACAAAGGTCCGAGCATCCTACATACCCACCTCTCTCACCCATGGAAGGGTAAGCAGATCTAGCATTGGTTTGCTTAGTTGACACAGAATCCACAACTCCAGAATGGAAGTTAGTTCTTCCTCCATGTCAAGGAACAGCCTACCATCATTAGACTATGAGGCTTAGGAGCAGAACTAGGCCATTTGTCAAATCAAGTCTGCTCTGTCATTCAATAGGATAATGGCTGATCTGATCATCCTCAACTTCACTTTGCTGCCTTTGCCCTATAACCTTTGACTGTCTTCATGAAAAGATCGTTTACCACATCACTGCCCACTCACAGCCCAACTACGTAGTTTTGTAGCCTTAAGTCTTTTCATAGTTAACTTGGCACAAAGATAGGTAGCAATCAGCAAATTTAGCAATGTTTACCTTATATCCTTTCATCTAAGACGGATATAAAGTTGTCAACCACTAAGGTCCCAACACCGATCTTCATACAACAGCACTCATTACAATTTGCCAATCTGAAGACAACCCATCTAAACCTACAGTCGGCTTCCTATTGCCCAGGCAATCGTTTATCTATGATAACAAGGTGTAGAGCTGGATGAACACAGCAGGCCAATCAGCATCAGAGGAGCAGGAAAGCTTGACGTTTCAGGCCTAGACCGTTCTTCAGAAATGGGAGAGGGGAAGGGGATTCTGAAATATATACGGAGTGGCAGGGGGTGGCGGATAGAAGATGGATAGAGGAGAAGATAGGTGGAGAGGAGACAGACAAGTCAAAGAGACGGGGATGGAGCCAGTAAAGGTGAGTGTAGGTGGGGAGGTAGGGAGGAGATAGGTCAGTCCAGGGAGGACAGACAGGTTAAGGGGGCGGGATGAGGTTAGTAGGTAGGAGCTGGGGGTGGGGCTTGAGGTGGGAGGAGGGGATGGGTGGGAGGAAGGACAGGTTAGGGAGGCGGGGACGAGCTGGGCTGGTTTTGGGATGCAGTAGGGGGAGGGGAGATTTTGAAGCTTGTGAAGTCCACATTGATACCATTGGGCTGCAGGGTTCCCAAGCGGAATAGGAGTTGCTGTTCCTGCAACTTTCGGGTGGCATCATTGTGGCACTGCAGGAGTCCCAGGATGGACATGTCGTCTGAGGAATGGGAGGGAGAGTTGAAATAGTTCGCGACTGGGAGGTGCAGTTGTTTACTGGGAACCGAGCAGGTGTTCTGCAAAGCGGTGCCCAAGCCTCCGCTTGGTTTCTCCAATGTAGAGGAGGCCACAATGGGAACAGTGGATGCAGTATACCACATTAGCAGATGTGCAGGTGAACATCTGCTTGATGTGGTAAGTCTTCTTGGGGCCTGGGATGGGGGTGAAGTGGGAGGTGTAGGGGCAGATGTAGCACTTCCTGCGGTTGCAGGGAAAATTGCCGGGTGAGGTGGGGCTGGAGGGGAGTGTGGAGCGGACAACGGAGTCATGGAGAGAGGGGTCCCTCTGGAAAGCAGATAAGGGTGGGGAGGGAAAAATGTCTTTGGTGGTCGGGTCGGATCGCAGATGGCGGAAGTGTCGGAGGATAATGCGTTGGATCCGGAGGTTGGTGGGGTGGTACGTGAGGACGAAGGGGATTCTGTTTTGGTTGTTATTGCGAGGGGATGTGAGGGATGAGTTGCAGGAAATGCGGGAGACACGGTCGAGGGCGTTCTCGACAACTGGGGGGGGGGGGGGCGGGGGGCAAGTTGCGGTCCTTGAAAAACGAAGACATCTGAGATGTACGGGAGTGGAATGCCTCATCCTGGGAGCAGGTGCTGCGGAGGCGAAGGAATTGGGGATGGCATTTTTTTCAGGAAGGTGGGTGGGAGGAGGTGTATTCTAGGTAGCTGTGGGAGTCGGTGGGCTTGAAATGGATATCGGTTTCTAGGTGGTTGCCGGAGATGGAGACAGAGGGGTCCAGGAAGGAGAAAGAGGTATTAGAGATGGTCCAGGTGAACTTAAGGTTGGGGTGGAAGGTGTTGGTGAAGTGGGTGAACTGTTCAAGCTCCTTGTGGGAGCACAAGGCGGCACTGATAGTCATCAATGTACCGGAGGAAGAGATGGGGTTTAGGGTTAGTGTAGGTACGGAAGAGGGATTGTTCCACATAACCTACAAAGAGGCAGGCATAGCTTGGGCCCATGCGGGTACCCGTGGCCACCCCTTTTGTCTGTAGGAAGTGGGAGGAATTGAAAGAGTAGTTGTTGAGATGAGGACGAGTTTGGCTAAGCGGATGAGGGCGTCAGTGGAGGGGGATTGGCTGGGCCTGTGGGACAGGAAGTAGTGGAGGGCCTTTAGGCCATCTGTATGGGGATTGCAGGTGTGTAGGGACTGGACGTCCATGGTAAAGATGAGGTGTTGGGGACCAGGGAATTGGAAGTTCTGGAGGAGGTGGAGGGCGTGGGTGGTGTCACGGACATAGGTAGTGAGTTCCTGGACCAAGGGGGAGAAAATGGAGTCCAGATAGGTGGAGATCAGTTCGGTGGGGCAGGAGCAGGCGGAGACAATGGGTCGACAAGGGCATTCAGGTTTGTGGATTTTGGGAAGGAGATAGAAGCAGGTGGTGCGAGGTTGGATGAGGTTGGATGCTGTGGGTGGGAGGTCACCTAAAGTGATGAGGTTGTGGATGGTTTGGGAGATGATGGTTTGGTGTTCGGGGTGGGGTCATGATCAAGGGGGCGGTAGGAGGAGGTGTCAGAGAGTTGGCATCTGGCCTCGGTGATGTAGAGGTCAGTGCGCCATACAACTGCGCCTCCCTTGTCCGCGGGTTTTATGGTGAGGTTGGGATCGGAGCGGAGGGGAGGGGAGGGAGCAGAGGGCTGCACGTTCTGCGGGGGAGAGGTTGAAGTGGGTGAGAGGGATGGAGAGGTTAAGGCGATTGATGTCTCAACGGCAGTTGGAGATGAAGAGATCGAGGGAGGCTAGGAGGCCTTGGGGTGTGTCCAGGAGGAGGGGTTGTGTTGGAGGTGGGAGAAGGGGTCAGTGGAGGGAAGGTTAGGCTCACGGTTGAAGTAGTAAGCATGGAGGTGGAGGCAGCAGAAAAACTGCTCTATGTCCAAACATGACCGGTATTCATTGATGTGCAGGTGGAGGGGGACACAGGTGAGCCCTTTACTGAAGACTGACCGTTCGTCCTCAGTAAGGGGGAGGTCTTGGCGGGGGGGGATGGTGAAGACTCGACAGGGCTGGGTGCTGCTGTCTCCTCTGGGGCTGCTGGCTGTGGAGGCAGTGGGCAGAGTGACTTCAGTGTCAGCTGTGAGTGGAGTTGCATCGGCGTTGGCGGTGGGTGGAGTGGGGTAGGAGGCAGTAGCAGCGACGGTAGGTGCGTCCTCAGTGTCTATGGTGTTGGCCTCAGAAATGGAGGCGGTGGCATCAGCAGCGGTATCAATGGCGTTCACTGTCCCAGAAGTGGTGTACCCGGCGGCGGAGGACAAGACGTCATCTGTGGGTGCACCGACAGTGGCCACATGGTCAATGGCAGCTATCATTTATCTATGCCAATTTGCGACCCACTCTACCATAAGCTTTTATTTTCCATAACAGCATTTCACTTGAGACCTTATCAAATGCCTTCTGGAAATCCATATACAATATATCAACTGGTTCCCCTTTATCCACAGTACGTATTAATTCCTTAAACAACCCCATCATGTAGGTCAAAATGATGTTTTTTCCCGTTTCAAGATAGTGTTGACACTGCCAGATTACTTTGAACTTATCTAAGTGCCCTCTTATAGCCTATTTCATCATAACTTCTGATGTTTTCTTTATAATAGATGTTAAGCTAATTGGCCTGTAGTTTCATGCTTTCTCTCTCACTCCCTTATTGAGTAAAGGAATTACATTTGTCATCTTTTAATTTAATAAGGCTATCCACATTTCAAGGGAGTTTTGAAAAATTAAAACCAATGCATCAACTATCTCACTACGCACTTCTTTTAAGTCCCTAACAAGAAGTTCACCAAGATCTAGGTACTAGTCAGCCTGCAACTCTAACAACTGGTTTAGTAATACCTCTGGTGATTGTGGTTTTCCTGAGTTCCTCCTTCCTTTCCATTTCCTGCTTTATCATTATTTCTAGGATGTTAGTCGTGTATTTTATAGTGAAGACCAATGCAGGAAACCTCTTCAATTAATCTGCCATTTCCTGATTTCCCATTAATTCTCTAATGTTCCATGGGATCAAAACTCACCTTGTTAATTCTTTTCTTTACAATTTATAAGAGATTCTTACTGTCTGTTCTAATTTTTCTAGTTAGTTTTGCCTCAGTTTTTCCTCTACTCATTATTCATTCATTCTTTGCTTTTTTTGAAAAGGAAAAGAATATTCCATCCAACCTTTTGACTTGCACAATTATTTGCTTTTTCTTTCAGTTCATTACTGGTTTTAAAACGTCTCGCTAACCACAAATGGAATTTTTCTTATGCAATGGAATTGTATTCATTCTGTGTAATCTGAAACTTTTGCTTATATGCCTGCCACTGTACCTCTATTGAGCTATCCTCCAATTCAATTTAGTCAGCTCTGCTTGCCTGCCCTCAATTTTCCTTACTTAAATTTTTTTAAAGAGTAGTTTTGAACCGACTCCTCTCTCCCTCAAACGGAATGTAAATTTCAATCAGTTATAGTTGGTGCTACTGAAAAGAACCTTCACTATGAGATCATAGGTACCATGCACAATACCAGGTATAGTACAACCTGCTTTCTGGTTGACTCCAGACAGGATGTTCTAACAAACTACGTTGAAGATATTCTATGAATTCTGCATCTAGGCTATCTTCACCGTTCTGACTTTTTCAACTGAATGTGGATTGAAATCTCCCATGATTATTGCCATGCCTTTCTGATAAGCCACCATTATCTCTTCCTTGATGGTACCTTACCGTGTTCTAACTATTAAGGTGTTTGTACACCACTCCCACAAGTGAGTTTTTGCCTTTTCTAACTTCCAATTTGTTCTCAAAATCTGGAATTAGTTTGAATTTCTGAACCTCTCTCTCTCTCATGTGCTAACTAAAAGAGCCATCTCTCCACCCTTTCCTAGCTTCCTACATGCTTCAAGAATCAACTCTCAAACCATGTAATCCTACAACCAATTCTCTATAAAAGGCTACCAGATCATACTTATTTTTATTTGTACTTTCAATTCATCTATTTTGTTTTGAATGCTACAGGCAGATACAGAATCTTTAATTTTATCTTTTTATTCCCTGTATAAATTCTAATTTTATCAGTTGGTTGACTCTTAGATTCATACTCTATCCCTTCCTATCACAGTTTATAATTTCCTTTAATACCTTTGGTCTTGACCGTACTCTTTCATTTACCACATCTTCCCTTATCTCAGCAGAGTCATAAAAGTAACAAGAACAGAATAATGAAGAGATTGCACCCCTGAAAAAGTGTCACCTCAAGAAATCAGGAGATTGGGGTGAAAGGTGACATCTGTCAAAGTCCATCACCCTTAAGAGAAATTAGAAAGGATCACACATCCGTTAAATCAATTAGAAATGAGCCTCTCCTCTCCCAAGGCTAATCAGAACATAATGACATATTTGATCTTGCTGTGGCTCGTGATTCGGAAAGGGTTAATAAGGCATACTTTTCAATCATTGTGTGTACAGAAAGATGACGAGATAAGATAGCACCCGGCCATCTGAAGATCAGTATTCCTGTGTGGAATGGTTGCATACCCACAACCTGGTTGTGCGTAATTTGGGTCGTACACACTTTGTAAATATAAAATTGGTTGACCTTGTCTAAATACACTTGTACCCAGAATGCTCTTATACAGTCAGATCTTGAGTCTGACTAGATGGAGTTAGATTGTTAAGTCATTCAACGTAGGACCGTGGGAATCCAACAACAGTGCCGTGGTCACTTAACGGAGGCTCACTAAATAATTTCCTCCGTAAGGTGGCGGGGGGGAAAGAAAGATCAACTGAAGGCTGAAAATGTAGGGAAAAGCAGAAACAGCCTTCCCTTAGAATCCCTACAGTGTGCAAAGAAGCCATTCAGCCCATCAAGCCTGCACCAATCCTCCAAAGAATATCCCACCCTGCGCCCAGCCACCTACCCTATCCACATAACTGTGCATTTGCCATGGGTAATCCACCTAACCTGCACATCTGTGGACTATGAAAAGAAACCAAAACACCAAGCAGAAAACCAAGTAGACACCAGGAGAATATGCAAACTCCAATCACCCAAGGCTGGAATCAAACCCAGGTCCCTGGCTTGTGATTCGGAAAGGGTTAATAAGGCATACGTAAGTGCTAACCACTGAGCCACTGTGCTGCCCCTTCTTTCCCTTAGCTCTCTTAACCAGATTAAGAATATGGAGGACATTTGTACAACACAAAATAGTCTAGACTTTCTACGCAAAAAAAACCCATTGAGTCCTAAATCAAACCAAGTTTGCTAGCAGAATTTATAATCTCCAAAAATGAAAAGCCTAACAGATTCACTCAGTACACAGTTGCTTTTTTACTCGAGACCTTTTTTGAACCATAATTATGGCCAGTAATATTTATATAGTTGGTTGCACTGCTCATCTTTGTTTACTAAATCTACAAAATGGCAATCAAAAGGCTGCACATACCGAAAATCCAAATACGAGGTTGGAAATACAGAGCAAGTCAAACACCAGTGGTGCAGAAACAGCAGGCTGTCAATGACAATATACATCAAGTCCTTTTTTTTTAGCTCAATCACAAGGTTAACCAGGATTCTTTCCTGCTCTTACCGCCTGCCATTGGCATATGTTGAAAGGATTTAAGTGATACTCAACCTGTTTGGCCATGTTACAAACACACCATCCTCAATACCAAGTCCTGGAGTGAGATTTAAACCCAGAGCTTCTGGTTCGCAGCAAGGGTCAATGCTACAACAGTACAAAGCATCCCTAAATCTAAGTCTGACTTTACAGGGCATGATCCAATACTGGAATTTACAGTTTCCTCTTAAAATATTCTACTTTGCCATGTTTAAAGACTTAATATTAAACAATTTCTATCTTTTTTCTTCTGAGTGGAATGAGTACCAAATTTAAACCGATGCAGATGAAATTTATCTTTAGTAGCAGCAAGTAGTGGGCAGTAAGGTGGTTCTTGTGGCACAATGGTAATGTCCGTACCGCTTGACCAGGAGGCCTGGCTTCAAGTATACGTCGCTGCAATAGATGAGAATGATAAAAATACAAGAGGCAGTAAGGGGCTCTTGTGGCATAATGAAACTGTCCCTGCCTCTGGATCAGGAGGCCCATGTTCACACCCCACCTGCTCCAGAGGTGTTTGATCTTTGAACAGATCGATTAGAAAATAAAAAAAGCAGTGGGCAGTAACAAATCAGCAGCTATTCTGCCTCAGCAGCTGGTGTAGTCTGTCAATTAGCACAAAATAAATTATTGGAAAGACCAATTTAGCTCCTGACATTTCAAAGGTAATGACACCCAAAACTTCGTAACTCAGTTTTAATTTGATTTTGCTCACAGAGGCTTTTAATAAATAGATGACAACTGACTGTAAATAATAATTTAAATCACGAAGTTCAAATTCTTCCAGACAGTTAACATCTACTCAGCATGTGTTTTCAAAACTGTACTGAATATTCCTAATATACAATAAAGATCTCAATAAATAAGAAAATAAATTTTTAACCTGCAAATTCAAATTATCAGTTTAGGTTGGAATCTTCATTCAATCCATCTGCCTGAAAAATGTGGGAGATCGAGCGAACAACATTCTGGATAAAACCTTAGAAAGAACTGCAATGATCAAGGCTGGGGAGGCACACTGTTTCCTTTCTTAGTCTCACTCTTGCATTGATCAAAACAAATTATGAATTTAACCAGGTTGGCAAAGCGTCCAATTGTACAGGTCTCAAACTGTATCAGGTTCAGTATGCAAAACAGGTTTACGAGATTTCTGAAGTCAGCCAATCATAAATGGCTTATTATCAAAAATATGCTTATTCAAACAAAGAGGCAAAGATTATTAACAAGCACTCTGGACTAAGCAAATATATACATGTCCTTTTAATAAAGCTAACACCATGTCGGAGGAGAATCAAGAATAAAAACTCTTGGACAAGCATTATCTTGAAAGTACTTGGGTCAAATGATCATTAAACTCATGAATAAAGGACATATCACAGATTGGTTTCAAACTGGTGTTTTGGACAGAGTTATTTTGCACACGTAGAGGAGTAGGGGAGTGTCTTCCGGGAATAGTTTTAGCTGGTTGAATTGCCTTTGCTGGAGCTCTTGGTGGGTAGATTCCAAGAAATTCTCTCCAGAAATCCTTCAGTGGTAAAGATGATTTCTGGTGACTGAAGGTCTCATACTTTGTGGAAAAGAGTTGCAAACGGAAAGAAAAGGAGCAATGGGCTGTGCTTCTCTGCAGATAGTTTTAAAGAGATATTACCTGAATGAAATTTTGGAGACATGGTTGCTGGGTGACAATATTGCCGTGAAGGGTAATTCAGTATACTGGAGTCACTCTTGGAGACAACTTTCTGCGATGCATTAAACACTTTGAACTTAAATGGTCTGAATGTTTTGATGTAGGTCAGAACATCTATTTCCAGCACAGATAGTACAAAAGTTGACCACTTACATTTAGTGTAGTTTTTTTTTTTGAAAAGATAAACAAGCCAAAAGCTTTCCCAGCTGAAATGGTACAGACAGCCCCCAAGGACCTGGACAGCCAGCTGCGGAATGAATTGGACTGAAACCACACATCACTGTCATGCCATTGTTTTTCAGCAGCGAGTGCCGCAGTCTGTAATTTAAAGGTGCTTAAGCCACTTTGACAGCTACCGAGAGATGTTCCATGTGTGGAATGGGAAGTACAGGCACCTGTGGAGTAGGTGAGGCCTTAGGGCACGAGGGGGCATGGGTTAAGTCAAGAGTGTCAGTGATGGGACAGCCGGGAGAGAAGAGGAAGGCTATGCTTGAATGGTTCAGTTGGTCCAGACAGGGGAGTAGTTTTACAGTTAGGTAGAAATTACAACAAGTTTTTGCTACTCTAGAATCTCCCAGGCAACCATTTGGGCAAATAAGTGAAAATCTTCTGAATTCCCCAACTGTAACACAAGTAACTGATTTTCCCCAAGTATTTGCTGCTCTTTTCATAGCTGCAACAGGTCTTCCAACGTGGAAAAAGACCCTTTGGCTCATTGCGTCCAAGCCTGTTATTAAGCACCTCTCCCCTCTAGTCCTATTTCCCAACACTTAGCCTATAGACGTGTATGCTATGAAACTTCAAATGATCACCTACATACTTTTGAAATGTTGCGATGGTTCCCATGTCTATCACCATTACAGTGTTCCAGATACCTACCATGCTCATCCTTCTAGGTGTTAGAGGTCAGCAGTTTGGGATATGCTGTTAAAGAAAGCCAAGCAAGTTACTGCTGCGCATCGTCTAAGTGGGGCGTGGTGCATACTGCATCCACTGAGCATCGGTGTTGAAAAGAACTGATGTTGAACATGGTGGATTGGGTGCCAATTATGCAGCATTAGATTTTCCCTGCAGAGTGTCAAGTTTCTACACAGTTGTTGGAATTGCACTTATTCAGGCATCACACTCCTCATTTGTGCCTTGTAGGCAGTGCACAGGCACTGGGGAAACAGGTGGTGAGCTACCAGTCACAAAATTCTCTGCTTCTAACTGGCTATTGTGTCAACAATATTTATGTGGCCAGTCCACTTCAGTTTCTGGTCAAAGGTAACCCCCAGGATGATGCTAGTAGGTAACTTGTGATACATTCTTACTCTGGGCTCTCACGTAAATGAAAAAGTACATCACAGGAAGTTGATCCATGTCATTTTTGATCATACAGCAGAGTTGAGTTTCACACAATAAGTACTTAAAATTCAGTTCTGTTAGATCTGATTGGGAACTAGAAGCAAATCTTTCAGGAAGTGGAAACAAACATGCATATGTTGGCGATATCACAGTGTGGAGCTGGAGGAACACAGCAGGCCAGGCAGCATCAGAGGAGTAGGACAGCTGACGTTTTGGGTCGGGACCAGGGGCACATTAGGGGCATTTAAACAGTCCTTGGATAAACATATGGATGATGATGGGATAGTGTAGGGGGATGGGCTTAGATTAGTTCACAGGGCGGCGCAACATTGAGGGCCGAAGGGCCTGTTCTGCGCTGTATTGTTCTATGTTCTATGTTCTACTCCTCTGATGCTGCCTGGCCTGCTGTGTTCCTCCAGCTCCACACTGTATTACCTCTGACTCCAGCATCTGCAGTTCTTACTAGCTGTGCATCTGTTGGCAACTTGTATTGATGCAGGAGCTATAGTGAGCAATCTATGAGATTATGAGATTGTTACCATGTCAGGGGAAAACAGGCCATCAACGGTATGAGCCATTGAGAAAGTAGACAGCAGAAGCAACGCTGCTGTAGGCTGGAACAGAAATTAAACAAAGGAAGGTCATTGGAAAGTGAGCAGGGATAATATTTTTGATGGTAAAGGTGGTGGATTGATATGTTGGCAACTGCGAAACAGCACAAGAGAGCAAGCGGGAGAGGACAGCAGTGCATTAGCGAGAGAAGGTAAAGTCAGAGACAATTCACTGAACTCCAGAGATAATATACCTTTATGTTAATACACTTTACACGTTCCCGGTTAATCATCCAAAACTAGAAGAATTTCCAAACTACTTTGCAGATCCGAGTTGTATTTTTAATCACATGAATTGCTAGCAAATACTTTGTTCCTTGTGAATTTGCTGGAATAGTATGGCACCTCTAAAAGGCAAAAAAAAAGTGATGGTCTCTGAAGATAAAAATCATTTCAATCACTGTTCAGTCAACTGTAGTGAAAGGACTGCATAGTCATCAAATGCCTGTGACACTCTTCTGCAATTTAGCAATTAGCGTCACGCAGATTGTAGCTCTCCAAAGCCTTATTTGATCCCTTCACACTGAGTAAACACAGCTGTTAATCACGGTGGCTTTAATCAAAAGGAAAACTAAACAATGCATTAATACTGAAATTGCCAATTACCTTGCAAGATTTCCTCATTAAACACTTCATATTGGTGATATTTGGTACCTTATGTACAAAACAACTGCAACTTGTACTTGTATAGCATTTTTAACATGATAAAATTTCCCAAGGCACTTTCTACGAGAGGTATAAAACAAACAAGACAAGACAATTGACACCAAGTCACAAAGCAGCTAACAGATTAACTGACCAATAACTTGAGAAGAGTTCTGTTGTGAAGAATACACTATAAGGCACAGGAGCAGAAGTAGACCATTTGGCCCATCGATTCCACTCTGCCATTCAATGAGATCATGGTAGAGCTCAATGCTCAACTCTACTTACCTGCCTTATCCCCATAAGGCAGACCACAGACTTGAATACTCTCACTAACACAGCCTCAACATCTGACTGCAAAGAATTCCACAAATTCACTAACCTCTGAAAGAAGCCATTTCCACCTTAACTGATGAATAGGTGGGCTCTTACTTTGAGACGATAACCATCCAGTGTCTCATAAGAAACAACCACTCCACATCCACCCTGCCACGTGCCCTTAAAAACCTTATGTTTCAAAAAGGTCCCCTGATTGACTTAAACTCCAATCAGGAAAAGATCAACTTACATAACCTCTTCTCCTGGATCCCTCCATGCGTAGAGACAACCCATTGACCCTCTGTGGACTGCCGAAGATGCAACGTGCATCATTCCTTAGATAAGGGGATCAAAACTATTCACAGTATTCAGCTGTGGTCTGACTAGTGCCTGGTATCATCTTACAAAGACCTATTTTATTTCAAAGGGCATGGAATATAAAAGATCAACATCCTATTTGCTTTCCCCACTACCTTCAACTTTGATGCACACTTTTTGTGATTCATGAACAAGGATTCCCAAATCCCTCTGCACTGCAGCTTTCAGTGATAGGGTTATGGTTAATTATAATATTCAGCTCTCCTATTCCTCCTCCCAAAGTGCATAATCTCACATTTACCCACATTATATTCCATCTGTCACATTTTTGCCCAATCACTTAACTTCAGACTTTGTGCCATCCTCAATACTCGTCTTCCCTCCTAAGTTTGTCATCCACAAATTTGGTTATTGTAAATTCATTTTCCTCATCCAAGTCATTGTTATATATTAGAAATAATTGTGACCCCCAGCACTGATCCCTGTGACACTCCTAATAATCACAGGTTGCCAGCCTGAAAACACCTCCTTCATCTTAACCCTGTCTATTATCTAGCCAAAATTTTAACTGTGCAAATATACTATCCCACAACATTTTGGCTTATCAAGTAGCCTTGTGTAGAGTACCTCATCAAAACAGCCTTTGGGAGTCTAAATATGTTAATTCTCCTGGATTCTCTTTGTCTACTGTGCTCGTTATCACCTCAAAGAACGGTAATAAATTTATCAAGCATGACTTCCCCTTCATGAAACCATGACAATTCTGTTAGACAGTGTGTTTCTAAATGCTCTATTATATCCTTTCCTCTCCGAGGATCGCCACCTTGTGGTGGCAGAGAGGCTTGTGCATACCTAGGAAACCAAGAGCTAAACCTGGAGCCCAGCTCCTGGCAGGTAAGGTCAAGAGGGTGGTTCCAGACAAAGTGTAAGACCTTAACAACGGAGCAGAGGATGAGAGCTGTACTTAAATCAGAGCATCACAACAGTCGCGAAGGCAAACAAAGTCTGTAATAGAGAAGAGCCCCCAGGCATCTGGTCTCCATGCTACTGGGCTTTGACCCCTATCTGCCAAAGTCTGTGTGGTGGCTGCCTGTGCACAAAACCGCCCCCCACAACGTTAAAAAATGTCACACGCAGGCGTCCTACCAAGAGGTACCACTCATACATACATCCCAGACAGAGTTCCTATGGCAATCAGGCAGTAGCAGAGAGGGAAGGACTGTGATATCTGGAAGCCCCTCATCATAACCTGACACAAAAAAGGTAGTCAATGTCAGCTTCAGTCATCTTACTCCTGGATGAGGCAGATAGAGCATTTCAGCAGCTATGCCCACAACTAAGCAGCCTTGTTTAGGATCCAAACTGCTCATCCCAGCAGGGGAAGGGGCTGGAAAAGGCACCCTCAAAATAACCTGCCTCAAAACTCCTGCTTGGGATTACCCACATGCAATCAGGAATGAAGAATAATAAACTTTGGGGCCTGGAATGTAAGAATCCTGATTAGACCCAGCTAACAGTGACCATTCTGAGAGAAGAACCGCGATCATAGCCAGAGAACTAAAGTGATACCAGATCAACCTAGCTGCTCTTTCCAAAACCGACCTTACAGACAAAGGGCAAGATGAAGAAGGCAAAAGGTGGTTATACCTTCTTCCAGAAAGGGAAGGCTGCTGATGAGGTCAGAATTCACAGAATTGGATTCACAATTAAGAACGAGTTCATCAGTTGCCTTCTCAATCTCCTGTGGGGATCAATGACAGACTCATGACCATTCGCCTGATGCTTGCCAACAACCAGATGGCCGCAGTTGTGAATGCTTATGCCCCAATCTTTGACTCAGAGGAGGAAGTAAAGGAGACTTTCTACGTCAAACTTGACACACTGTTGTCAAGTATCCCCAAGGCAGACAAGAAAATTCTTCTTGGAGACTTCAATGCCAGAGTTGGTTGAGACTACAGCATTCAGAATGGCACCAAGAGAGTCCTCCTTCTCACAAAATACACTGAATACAACCTCACCATCACAAACACATTCTTCCATCAGAAAAACAAATTCAAAGCATCTTGGAGGCACCACACTTGAACCAATGGCATCTCAATAATGTCATTATTCACTCCAGGGACAGTCGGGATGCAAGTGTCAACAGGGCTACGATCAGCTCGGATGACTGCTCGACTGATCACCACCTTATCCGTTCCACGATGTCTGTCAGACTACACTGAAAAGGGAGGGATCAAAAGAAACAGATCTGGCCAAGTTTCAACATGGACTGCCTGGGTGAAATGGTCCCCACGCAACATCTACAAATCTCACTTGCTTAAAACCAACCTTGGAAATACCTAGAGGACAGAGGAGAACACCAGACTCTAGTTAAATCAACCACTCTCAGTACCTGCAATAATACCCTCAGGTACAATTTCAGAAACCATCATGAGAATGACGAGGAAGTTAAACAGCCCATCTCCAAGAAAAGGACACCCTTCTGTGACTGGCAGAATGACATCATCTGCAAGACCAATAGAAGAGTCGATGCCAAAGCTACAGCTGATGTCCAGAAGGAGGTAAGGGAGCTGAAAAACAAATGGTACATTGAAAAGGCCTTGGAAATCCAGCAGTTGACAGATGCCAGCGACACAAGCAGCTTCTTCAGTGCTAAAGCAGCATACAGTCCAAGCTACCAGGGTCTAAACCCCTGAGCTCTAAAGACAGTCAAAAACTAATTAAGACACCAACTGGAGACAGCATTTCCGAGAAATCAACCATAATAACAATATTAACTTGGAAGTCATCAACAAGATCCCCCAGAGATTCATGCAAGGTGACATGGGAGAACCTCCCAGTGTGACCAAAGTACAGGATGCTATGAGGAACCTAAGAAACAAGGCGGCTGCTGGGTCCTGAGGGGATTCCTGCAGAGATCCTAAAAGAGGGTGGCCCACAGCTCCATTAATACATACATGCTTTGCTCTTGAAGATTTGGCTCAAAGAAGTGCTCCCAATGCTCAGATTGTGATCATACTCAAAAAGGGTTACAAGGCTGACTGTGGAAATTAGAGGCATTTCCCTTCTGTCAGCCACTAACAAAGTACTTGCATGTGTCCCTGCCAATAGACTTCTGCTGTTATCTAAGGAAATACTCCCTGAATCATAGTGTGGGTTCTGCCCATCCAGAGGAACAACAGATGTAATCTTCACAGCACATCAAATTACAAGAAAAATGTCAGGAACAAAAACAATTGCTTTACATGACCTTCACTGATCCAAGGCCTTTGACACAGTTAACCACCTGGCTCTCTGGCAGACGCTGTCATGATGTTATTGCCCTGGTACATTCATCAGGATACTGAGGCAGCTACACAATGACATGTCTATGGCAGTGCTTAGCAACTGTTGGTTGGAGTCTGAGCCTTTCATCACGGAGACAGGGGCCAAGTAGGACTGTGTCACTGCACCCACCCTGTTCACCATCTTCATTATCGCCATCCTCCATCTTAGTGGCCAAAACCTGGGCATGGGAATTCAAATGATTTACAGTATAGATGGCAGGGTGTTCAACCTTAATGGGTTCAAGGGCAAGGGTAAGTTCTCCACCACCTCGATCTTGGAGGTTCAATATGCTGACACCATTGTAGCACTCCCTGCGGAAGATCTGCAGTGCATTTTGGATGGCTTTGCCAAGGCATACAAGCTCCTAGGCCTTACCCTTAACTTAAAAGGCCCTTGTACTCCAAACACCACCCAACAGTCCCTCTATCTCTCCTACAATAAGGGTCAACAACCATCCCCTTGAAAATTTTGATCACGTCCCATACCTCGGCAGCCTTCTCTCCTCCAAAGCCAACACTGATGCAGAAACACAACACCATCTGAGCGGTGCCTGTGGACCCTATGCCTGACTCTGAAGAAGGGTGTTTAAAGACTATGACTTCAGGCTAAACTTCTGGTCTACAAAGCCATTGTCCACACTTGTACATGGAGCTGAAACGATAGGCACCTTGAAGCACTGGAACATCATCACCAGAGATCCCTAAAAGAAATCCTGTGGATCACCTGAGAAGACAAGCACACTAATGTCAGCATATTGGAGGTGGCCAACAAAGCAGCATCACCACCACCACCATAATTCAACAGCAACTCCTATGGACCAGCCATGTCATCCGAATGCCCAAATCAGACCTTTCAAAACAACTCATGTACTCCCAGCTGAAGGAAGGTCAGTGTCTCTCTGGTGGCCAAAAGAAATGCTTCAATGATCACCCCCAAAACAGCCTCAAGAAATTTCACACTAATATCAAAAGTAACTGGGAGGACATGACTACAATCCAGAGTCACCAGAGGACCATCATCCAGCAGGGAGCTATGTGCCACATCACGCCATGAACAAAAGTGATTCTTGCACAAGGAAAGACAGAACATCAGAAAGGCCCACCCACCACGCCCACACTGCAATAGAAACTATGGAGCCCGGACCGACCTCTTCAGCCATCTGAAGAGCCACAAATAGATGTGTTTACGGAAGACAATCATACTTGACCCGAGTTATTGCTGCTGATGATTACATCTTTTAAAAGAAATGGCCTTCTGTGTGGTGAACTGGCCATTAGGTCAAACTTCTGGACTTTGCAAGCAAGGGGCTCTTGAATCATATCATGCAATTTTTAAAAAGAGTAGGCCACTACAGTCTAAACTATTATAAGATAAACGACTGCCAGGGACAAGACAGCAAGCAATTGAGAAGGCAAGTGCAATATCAGCTTTTTTGTAAGAGGGACTGATTAGAAAAGTATTTAGTCTTGCTAAAAATTTACAGGATATTTCTGAGACTAAGAATACTGCAAATAGCTTCGATTTCCTTATAGTGCAGGCAGTTCAGAAAAGGTTCACAAAGTCAATTTGTGAAATCAAAGGTTGTCCGAGAAGGATAAGTGATCCTACTGGAAAAACAGTTTTTGAGTGGGCTTGACAGGGTAAATGCTGACAGGATACGTAGGGAAATCTAGAACTATGCTGTATAGTTTCAGAAATACGGCTGCCCATTTAAGAAACCGATGATGAGGACATTCTCCAGTGCTATTAATCTTTGGAGCTTTCTACTCCAAACAGCAGGGCAGATTGTCTTTAATATATTCAGTAAAACAGAGTTAGACATACTGTATTTTTTAAAATCTACAATGGAGTTCATGCTTATAGGAGGCAAGGAAAGAACGGAGTTGAGGTCACAGTTAGATCAGCCATGATTTTACTGAATAATGTCAGAAGTCACATGACACCAGGTTAGAGTCCAACAGACTAATTTGAAATTGCAATCTTTCTGCGTGCTGCCCCTTCGTCAGGTGAAGTGAAGTGAAGAAAAGCACTCAGGTACAGAAGTTATAGGCAGAGAGATCAACGGGCAGAGATCAATAGATCACAAAAATGTGAGTGGAATGTCTATAGGCTAGATAATAAGTCTCTGCTGATGATCAAAAGTGTCAGACGGTGAGTAAAATATTAAAAGAATGGCAGTTCCAACATGTCACAGCAAGAAACAGCAACCACCTCCTCGGAAGACAGACACAGGACATGACCGATAGGGTACCCTTCATTGTTCAGTACTTCCCCGGAGCGGAGAAACTACACCATGTTCTTCACAGCCTTCAATATGTCGTCAATGACAATGAACATCTCGCCAAGATCATCCCTGCACCCCCATTCCTTACCTTCAAGCAATCGCAAAACCTTAAATAGACCATTGTTCTCAGCAAACTACCCTGCCTTCAGGGGACCATTGACCACAACATCTCTCATCCCTGCCAGGACAACCTCTTCAACACATGTCAGATCATCGACATGGATACTACCATCACATGTGGGAACACCACCAGTCATATACGGCAGATACTCATGCGACTCAGCCAATGTTGTCTACCTCATACCTGCAGGCAAGGATGCCTCAAGGCATGGTACATTAGCGAGGCTATCCAGACGCTACAGCAATGGATGAATGGACACCATGCAACAATCGTTAGACAGGAATGTTCCCTACCAGTCAGGAAACACTTCAGCAGTCAAGGACATTCAGCCTCCGACCTTTGGGTAACCGCCCTCCATGGCAACATTCGAGATACAGAACAATGCAGAATCACTGAGAAGAAACTGATTGTCAAGTTCCGTACACATGAAGATAGCCTCAACTGATCTTGGGTTCACGTCCTGCCACACTGTTCTGTATTTATAAAATCTTTCTCACTATCCTGTTTTAACAGAATCATCTTGATAACTTGTTACGATCACTCTCCCTGAATTAGTTTGTACAGTTTTGGAATACTTATTACTTCGGTTAGACCCTCGGCATGTGACTCTTCCACCTATCATGTTTTATTGCCATTTGGTTTGTCTCCAACACCAAGTTTTTAAAAATTTTTTGTAATCATCTGCCTCAATTAACAGGATGACAGCTCATCCCTTTCAATGACTATTCAGCTGCTGACACTTTACTCACACCATCTGACACTTTTGATCACCAGCAGAGACTTATTCAGTTTATAGACACCCACACACCATTTGTATGATCTTTTGATCTCTCTGCCTATAAATTCTGTGCCTGAGTGCTTTTCTTCACTTCACCTGACGAAGGGGCAGCACTATGAAAGCTTGTAATTTCAAATAAACCTGTTGGGCTATAACCTCGTGTCACGTGACTGCTGACCTTGTCCACCCCACTCCAACCCTGGCATCTCCACATTATTTCATAATGGATCAGGCATAAAAGACAGAATGGCTACTCCTGCTCTTGTTTTTGATGTTATGTTCTAGTTCTCTACTTCAGTGTCTTTGTAACACTTCATGTCAACACATCAGAACTAGCACTGGTTTAGCCAAGCACCTGAACAATCAAGTCTCTTAATTGCTCTGCTCTTCTATTGCTATAACAATCACATTTCTGTGATGACAATGCATGATTAAATTTTGCTGTGAGTAACAACCTCTTATGTGAGATTGTCAATTTAAAAAACTGCAAAGTATCAAAACTAATATTTTTAATAGCCTTAAAAGGCTGAACACCCAATTTTAAATTTCACTCCAATATTAATGGGATTTCAGATTCCACAAACAATCAATAAAGATAGCCCTTTGGCAGGAAGAACCAAAAGACAGACTATTTTTTCTAAATGGAGAGAGATTCCCAAAAAAGAACCAGCACAGAGGGATCGGCATGTTCTGAAATACGGAAACTGAGCCTGCAGATACAGCAATTAAATAGGGCAGTAATTGGAATTCCAACCTTTATTATTAGGGGATGGAGTTTAAAAACAGAGGAGATGTCTTGTTACAACTGTATAGGCTGTTGGTCAGGCTATACCGAGAGTATGGTGTATAGTTTTCGCTCCGGTATTTAAAAATATACTGGCATTAGAGGCTGTTCAAAAGAGATTCACCAGGCTGCTGAAAAGTTTGATATGTCAAGAACAGCTAAACGGTTTAGGCCTTTAGTAATTACAGTTTAGAAGAATGAAGCATGATCTTATTGAAACACACAACATTCCGAAGATACTTAACAAGGTAAATGTTGACATGATGTTTTCACTTATGGGGAAATCTCAAACTAGGGGACAATCATTTAAAACTGCTATGCAAAAGAATTTCTTCTCCGAAAGAGTAGTGAAGGTCTGCAGTTCTCTAGTCCATAGAGTTGTGGAGGCTAAATCAAAGTATCTGAAGAGGAGGTAGATAGTGTTTTGAAATCGAGTTGATGGCTGGTATGAAACAGCAATTGATGCCTCGGGTAAGTGAGCCTGGCAGAGTAAGCTTGGGAGGCAAAATAGTCCACCCAAGCTCCACTTTTTTATGCATCATAAAAGTGTTCAAAAGCTCTCCTTTATATCAATGAAATAGTATTGGATATTTATTGAACATAGTCTATTTTCTGCCAAACAAATCTCACCGCAAAATAACATTCTGGCCATTTGATAGTTTCTATATTTTCGTTCGAAATCGATGATCTCTTCAGGTAGCTTCAGAAGTACTTCTCTGAAAGTTAATCATGACTTCCATGCTCCTGTTTTCTATATACCTATTAAGGCTACAATATTGTGCTTCATTAACTACTACTGTCCTGTAAATTTATGGACTTGTGCACATTTGCACCCACGTCTCTCTGCTCTGTGTACCCAGGTGGGTAGTACCTTTCATTTCATTGTCTCTTCATGCTCTATGAATATGCCACATTTGAATTCACCTATCTTCCCATTCTACCAACCTGTTAAATTCCTTTTACAGTTTCACACTGGCCTCCTCACAGTTTACAATGCTTCCAAGTTTTATATTTCTGCAAAACTGAAACTTCTCCCCATCTACTAAAGTTTAGATCATTTGTACATAATCAGGAAAATCAAGAGTCCGATTCCTGGCCCCCAGCGAAGTCCACAAACTTTCTTCTAGGTCAAAAAAATCCATTAACCAATGTTCTTTGTTTCCTGTACCCAAGCCAACTTTGTATCCACATTGCTACTGTCCCTTTCATGCTGTTAGCTTTAACTTCTGACAAGTCTGTTGTGTGGCACTTTGCATCGAATGCCTTCTGGAAGTCTATGTACACCACTTCAGCAACCACCTCATCATTAAGCCTCTTGCTGCCATTTCTAAAACCTTCAACTAGTTCATTCAACACAACCTACTCTTCACTCCTCCATGTTAGTTCTTCCTGATTCTTTACATGGAGGGCTGCAGCAGTTGTTTCATTGGGCATATTCAAGACTGAGACAGACAGATTTAAACAAGTGAGGAAATCAAGGGTTTATGGAGAAAAAGGCAAGAAATTAGAACCGAGGATTCTCAGATCTGCCATGATCTCATTGATGGGCTGAACGCCTACTTCTGCCCCTACGTTTTATGGTCATAAACCAAGATTTTTCCATGTGACTAAGAATCACATGTCAAATAATTGTTTCAAGAAATTTCTTCACCGCTGAATTTCAACTGATTGATCTGTTATTGCTGGGGTTAACTTACAACATTTTTTGAACATTTGGAATTCTCAGGTCCTCCAGCACCATCCTCAAATCTAGAGAAGATCAAACGATCATTGCCTGTGCCTCTGCAATTTTCACTCACTTCCTTCAATATTCTAGGATGCATTTTAACAGGATAAATCAGAGCCCAGGATCAGGGTCCTGCACAAATGGGTAACATCACAGGTAAACTGCAAGTTCCTTGGTTGGTGATAGTTACTAATTTGACTATTATAGGATATTTCAAAATTGAAGGTAAATGGGGGAAAATATTTACTGGCTACAGATGACATTTCTAAAAATCAAATTAAGAAGTAATTAAAATAGAGTTGTTGGACTACGAAATATGTTGTAACTCTGTGACATTGGTGCTGGTGGATCCCATTGTGGGTTTACAATGGCCAGATCTGCAGCAAGCATTGGTTGTTCATGGAACTCTGGCTCAGAGTGGATGAGCTGGAGCCCGAGCTTCAAACACTGCGACACACCAAGAAGGGCAAAAGTTACCTGGATGTTGTGTTTCAGGAGTCAGTTACATCCCTTAGATTAATGACCTCATTCAGTCAGTGGTCAGGGACAGGAGAATGCAACTATGAGCGAGGCTGGTAGAGAGATCCAGGAGGCAGTGCTGAGGAAGCCTTAGTCCTTGAGCTTGTCCAACAGATTTGAGGCTCTTGCTCTGAGTGGATGAGAGTGGGAGTGGGAGGGAAGATGACCAAACTGACCATAGCACAGTGGTTTGGGAGCCATTCAATTGCGGGTGGGGAGACATAAAAGCGAAATGTAGTTGCAGGGCTAGTATAGTCAGAGGAATAGACACTGTTTTCTGTGGGCAGAATGAAGAGTCCCAAAGGGTGTGCTGCCTGCCTGGTGCCCAGGTTCAGGATCTCTCAGCTGGGCAGCAAAGGAACTTGAAGGGAAAGATTTCATTCTTGCGGCCCACATAGGTACCAATGGTATGGATAGAAAGAGGAATGAGGTTCCAGCTGGGGCAAGATGTGCAGCTAAAGGCTAAATTAACAATCAGACTAAAAAACGTAATAATCTCCAGACCAGTACCTCAGCCACTAGCTAATTTGCACACTGTCAACAAGATTAAAGAGGTAAATGTGGTTCAAAGATTGGGGTGGGAGAAACAGGTTTGAATTGATAAGACACTGGCACCAGTACCGGAGAAGGAGGGAGCTGTGTCAATGGGACAGGACCAGAGTCCTGGTGAATTGCATAACCAGGTATGTGGATTCCACTTGGTTAGCTGCTCATCTTTTCTTGTGATCCCTCTTTTATTTACTTTTTCATCTGTCTTCTGAACCTAGCTTAGCCAGATGTGTCTTTTGATAAATCGATTAAAAATTACTGCACATGAGATTAGCTTGATGCACAATAGTACTTTTTTCCCTGAGCCCAGGCTTAAGTACATGTTTTCTGCTTTATCTTAACCTCCCCCTGTTTTTTCATCCAGAGAGCTCAAAGTTTGATCATCATGCTTTTCCTTTCGAGCGAATAGACCTCACCCGTGCCCGGACAAATCTCTTCTTTGAGGGTAACCGTGGATTCTCGGAAACATGGAAATCAAAGTTTACGGGATGGCAGCGTGGAACTGGAAACAAACGGATGAGCCGTGAACTGATTCAATTATGGAGCAGACCCGAGGAGTCAAATGGACTACTTCTGTTCCTAATACTTATGGGCATATATCAAATTTCTTTGATTAAATCCTGCCTCATGTGATCTTAGACAGAGTCTTAGATCTTAGACAACTCTTTGAATTTTCTTCAAAACCACTGCCTTGCAGAAAGTTAATCTCTGCTTATAAAGTTTGCAAGTGTGAAGAGAAAAAAAGGAATAGATAGTCCTGCTCTAGAAGGAGCTATTATACAACATACATGGCAATTTGGGATTTTTCTCACAAATTATATTCGATAATCACCTCCAACAATATAGGAGTGAATTCTTTGTAATGTACTGCCCATGAGTACAACTGCCAATGTGCACACTGGTTCATCAGCTAAAATTTTATTCTGCTTTTTATCTACCTCTGTTTGATTCCCTTCACAAGATTCACTGCAGAGACTTGTATGACTTTAATGTCTTTATTTTCACATGACTGAGTCTATTCCTCGTAAATTTTCAAACTTCCAAGGTCTGCCGCAGGATTCTCTCAGTACGAACACTTTAGCCCTTCTTACATATTGTTGCAGAAAGACTAAAGGTAGAATGAAAATGTTTTTGCTTTTTCTCCCATACCTTTACATCTATGGTAACCACCTCGTTAGTCATGAGCAAATGGGAAGATTGCAAAACAATTTTAGAGTCCCCTTCAATATCGATTTTTGTTTACAAATTCTACACCTTACAATCTTCTGCAATATATTTCATACTTCTTGTTAATCTATTAATCTCTTGTACAGCATTTTTTAACCAA
>JAHRHZ010000014.1:63183350-63199830 GCA_024137785.1 Ginglymostoma cirratum
AAAAAAAAAAAAAAAACAACAAAAAAAAACTTATGGGTCCCTACCATCTCCTAAAATGAATGTGGCAGTCCGCTCCAGGGCCATAACAATATGGGCGAGTTGGTGACTGGATTGCAGAAGCAAAAATAAAAAAATCAAACTTGAGAGAGATAAATAAAAGCTGCTACTTGGTGTTTCTACATTGTCCAAGTCACAACACGAACAGTGAGGAGCAAATAGTAAAATAAGCAGCTTTAAAGGATTCTGGTAGACTTTCTACTTTAGGAAGTAGAATCTTAAGATAATCTTGTTTTGCGATGACTACCAAAGGGACAAATAACTGCTAAAGATAAAAGAAAAGGCACAAAGCATTTCTATATTGCTTCATGTGAACATTTTGAAGGAAGTGCTCTATACAATTAATTATGCTCAAATCAGAATCAGGAACTAAGGTCATATCTGTGGCCTCAGAGTAAAAGGACACATTTAAACCAAATTGAGGATAAACACAGTCAACAGGGAGAAAGAAACTAATCATAAACCCAATTTTTCGATGTGCAATAGAAACTAACAAGGATAATCTTATTTTTGTACGTAACTTAAAACAGCGTGTTCCCCATATTCAGAACACGATGTTAAAATCATAAACTTCTTGGCAAGACGGATAAAAGTATTGTACTGCATCAAATCTCAACCATTTTCAAACAGCAACGCAACTGACTACATCATGTCGCTCCTTCATTCCTTCTCTCTCTAAGCACATTTCAAACTATCTTTTAGACCCGTTTAGATTGACTGCTACCTCGGAAGATCATTTATAATTTTTAATCACTCAAAATCTTCAAGTGCATTTCCTTTAGTTTTAACACCCTAATCTTTAAAACCTGTGCTCTCTCACATTGACAGTATGCAAAATCAGTTTCAATCAATTCTATAATGAAGCTTTAAATAGACCATTTCAAAATCTGATTTTTTCCAAAGAAAACAAAACTGATGTGAATGAATTTTTCTAACTTCAATTTCTGTTTGCTGTCTTCTTACTCTTTCAAAAGATGAAGAAAGCTAGCAATGAGATTGCTATCCAATTAAGTAAAAGAATTACATTTCCCCTCCACCATTTGCCTTTACTTAAACTAACTGCCTCCTCTTACCAAAGTCTGCCAGTTTCAATTCGCCATTATCACTGATGAGCAAATTCTGAGGCTTCAAGTCTCTGTGCAGGATATATCGTTGATGAATGTAGGATAGGCCCCGCAGCAACTGAAACAAGAAGAGCTGAAAAGGCAAAAAAAAAGGCAAAGCAATAAGTAGGCAGCCTGAAACATCAAAACAGCTCAAGGAATTTAAATTTTTAAATTACGTATAATGATTACAAATGTCAAATACTATTACTTTTGTCACAAGACAAAGTTGTGTCAAATTTCTGAACTCCACTCCTTTGAAAATAGTGAATGGCTTTTAAATGGAATAACCACTAAATTCTGGGGACCGACTGAATAACAGGGAATTTCAACCAGAATCAGATGCAAAATTATTTCTGCCACACAGCTCAGCTGATACTGGCTACGATTCACTGGGAAGAGAGAATCTATGAACTGGAGGACTGACGGACCTTAATAGCCCAATTCAACCAACCTATGTTGCAATATTGTTGTGGCTAATCCCCAGTTAAATGGCCCTGGTGTTGAAAACCAATTAAATTTTCCCAGAATATGGCGCCAGCCGGGCGTAACAGTACATATTTCATGGGTCTCTAAGACAAGACGTAGAAGCAGAAAATAGGCCATTTGGCCCATTGAGTCTGTGTGGCTATTTAATAAGCTCATGGCTGAATAAATAATCGTCACCTCCACATTCCTGCAAACCTGGATTCCCTTACCAATTAAGGTATCTGCCGAGCTTTGAATGTACTTACTGACCTAGCCTCAACAGCTCACACTGGTAAAGAATTCCACAAATTCACTTCCTTGGAGAGCTTAAATTCCTCCTCTGTCTGAACAACTGACCCCTTACTTTGAGATTATGCCCTCTGGCACTAGAATCTCCAAAGAGGGCAAACAACCTCTCTGCATCTTCCTGTCAACCCTGCTAAAAATCTCATATGTTTCAATAAGGGCACATATTTTTCTAAACTATGAGTACAGGCCCCCAGGCTGGAAAAATACATATCCAAATGAAATCCATTTGAGGTTTGTACATGTTTATTGTTTCATTTTTATCTGTACAAGGTGAAATAACAGACTGCATTGCCATATGCTGAAGGGTACACCAAGATAAAAATAGGGATGATGTGGCTCAGACCAATGCCACTTGGAACTACTATACTAGTGTACTCTTCATATAAGATGACGGTACTGCCAAACAGTCTTCCAGCCCCATGAATTTGTCTGCCAAATTCTGCATGGACATAGGCTTATAAAAGCATCACAGGCAGCCAGTGATCTATCCTGCTGCCTCAGAGCGGGTGGTACTGAAAACTTAAGTATGGAGAATTGGGACAAGCACAGTGAACAGGAAGGGGAGTGTTAAGAGTGTGAGGGCACAGTTAAACGGGGTAGCCCCCAACTTATGCTGTGGGTAATAGTTGGGGAATAATCAGCTGCACAAAATGTTGCTTCAGGCCCACTACGTCTCGTCACGCTCACTGTCACCCAACACCCTCTGTCATACTCAGCCGCTCGCAACAGGCTTTCTAAAGAGGTTTGGGGTGTGGTGGGGTTGGGGGGGGGGGTGTGGTTGTTGATGACAGAACGTGGGTGTTTGCATGTAAGCATGTGCATAAGGGAACGTGAGCAAGCAGGGCGAGGGGGAGTGTTGGACAGGCAAGGGAAATGAACAAAATTAAATATTACCACCTTTCACACTGGACCTGCTTCCACATTTCACTTTTTCCCAGAACTAACCAAATTGAATTTAATTAACTTTATCATCATATGCACTCAAATGAGCAGTGAAAAGTTTACAAGTCACCACTTAAGGCACCACCTTAGGTACAAAATCTTCAGTACAAGTTCTTAAGAAAATTTGAAAACTAAAGAAATAAAAAGTCCAGCATTACAGATTGTAGGAATAAATTAGAAAATACAGAAATAAAAAGTTCAGAACAACAGTCTGTCCAAACCAGTCCACATTGGCATCTAGCCTCTAGACTACACTAGGCCTTGACTCCAGACTGTGTCAGGCTTCACCTCGAGGCCAGGAGATCACTCTGGAATCACCGAGACTGGAAGTCCACACTCAGTGGAAAGGCCACCACAGGCTGCCAAAAGGACCATGCCCGGTCCATGCTGTGGCCGGGAGTTCAGGACGTTGCCCCAAAAGAAGACAGGAAGAAAAAGACAAAGAAAAATAGAAAAGTGGACAGAACAGATGAGCTCCAGCTAAAGAATCCTACCCCACCACCACCTTGGATAATTCTCTCTTTTTAAAAGTCAAATCAGACATTCAGACATTTACCCATGTAGGCTGATGGCAGTTGGTTGTATTTTGGTGGCAAAGATATTTATCTGGCTAACTCCTATCTGCTTTCTTTGGATTTCTCCCCAGGCTTTGAATATTCTGTAGACGTTCTTACATCGTTCCTACAATTGACCATTGCTGAATAGTTGTGGCTGCAATCTTTTATTAATCACAAGGATTCCATGTAGGAATGTTGCTGATGTAGTATGATTCGAACCCATCTGACTGAACTTTGAAAATGCTTCCCAAACCACATAAAAGGAAATAATTTATATACAAACAGCTCTAAGATCTGATCAAAGTCACAGAAATGCAACATGCTTCTCAGTACATCAGTTGGCCATGAATGAGGAGGACATTCTTGAAATGTTATAATAATATATGGAACACCTGCATTTTATACGGAGTGTGTGAGACACACTGTGGACAGTGTGCCATTTTGAATTTTGTTTTTACATTCAAATCATAACAGCCACACTGAAAAAAATAGCAAAAGCTGGATAACTTATCAGAATGGCACTGACATAAGAAAAGTAGTGGCCCATACTTTTTTAAATTAAGCTGTGGATATGCACAACATTTTTTGGGGTATACTGGTCTGGGGGAGTGGGGGGGTGAGGGGGTGAGGTGTGATAAATACAGGAGGGAAAAAACTCCAAAATGTTGAAGGCACAAAATTGGTAAACCCAAAGCATGCTCCAATTGAACAATTAAAAGTGATGCATTCTGCATCATATTTAAGAGATTCAATAAGTATCATAAGTATCACATGCAACAAATACACACAAGGGAGGTAAGAGAAACCAATTTTCCTGCTGATTTCTGTCAAACACTGACAGTTAGACCAGACAATCAAAACAATGCAGGTATAAAATCCTGACAGTTGGTATGTACATTTTCCCCATGAATTAAACATAATGCTGCAACCATTGATTGGAAAGTCAGATTCTGAGTTCGCAATATCAATTTTGTCCTTTCTTCCACAATAAAATCAACAATGCTGGAAGAAAATGACAGGCAAGTTTTTTTTGTAAATTGCCTCCTTGAAAGTTTGAGTTAGATGATACAAGTCTATTAGGTTGCCAGGAAGATTTAGAATTGCACATTTTACAGAATTATCATAAAATGATTGATCAGATTTAGTTTGACAGTCAAGAGATTTCGAATGTTTAATCAAGCTCAAATTAACAAGATGTAGCATATATCAGAGAAGAGAACCATACACTCACTCTGTGGTACAACTACAGTATCAGCCAGCCAGTAATGTTCTGTCACTTCCCTCAGTATTGCTGGTTTACTCAAGGCGAAATGTCAAGAGCAGGAGTGGAAGATTTGGTCGCCTTGTATGTTTATATGTGGGATCTCGATGTAACGATTGATTATTTTTGTTACATTCTTTTCAAATTGCAATCGCAGTTATAAGTCCTTGATTAGCCGGGTGTGTTTTAGGATGCCTTTTGGTTGTTAAAGGTGCAACACAAATGCCAGCCTCCCCTTCTTTGTATTGAAATACCTGTTTTTATTAAATCCATCTATTACTTGCACAAGTCAACAGTGAACAAGAATGCGCAAAGGTGAAGATGCTAAGAAGATTCCCAACATTTGTGCCAGTTATCCTGACAACATGCACTACCCATCTATCCATGCCAGTGTCAAAGTAGCCAGACATGTCTGCAGTCTGGAAAACAACTGTTCAGTAACACAAACATTTCAATATCAGTGCTGCATATTTCAGGAGATTTTCTCTGCCAACTGCCAAAAAAGCCAATGACTGGAAGATACTGCTGCCAAAGCTGCGCACAGAATAACCTAACAAGATTTATTTCACAACCAAGATGGGAGTTTGCGACCGGTAATTTAATAAGACTGATTCAGAGGTATTATCCTAATTACCATCCAGTCCTACGAAGATTTGCAGTCATTTTATTGCCTGCTTCATCCTGTTAGAAAGCCATGACAGATGAATGGCAGAGGCGGACAAGCAAATGGGCATTCAGATACAAAATGCAGCTGCCAAAGACATTAGAGATAGAATCATGTACAGTAACTGGGTGTTACTTACTGATGTTGAAGTGCATTGTAAAATAGGTTTGATGGTGATATGTATTTGCACACTTACCGACGGACACCACCTGGCACTTTCTAATCTGTTCTGCAAAAGTGATTTTATGGATAGGAAAGATAAGTGTGGTTATACTTTGTTAGACTTAGACAGCAGAAAAGGAGCTATTTTCTTTTTGCAAGTTTGCACAAAAGCACCAAATTCTAAAGACTGAATACAAGGAACAGATTCAATGTCTTTTTATCAGATGAGCAATGATGTGACTTTGACAGGCTGAAAGTTGAAGTAGAAACTGAACATAAAAACAGAAGTGTGCCCAACTAAAAGCACCTTTTAGGTGCTACAGAGCATGAAGTAGGCCATATTACAGTTATACAAAATGCAAAACTCTTGGAAGATGCCAATTTTTAAATGGCAAATGCAGATTGGATAACGATGTTCTGCTAACAGTATGGGAATTTGGCACCAAACTATAAAGGGCAGGGCCTGAAAGCGTGACATTAGCAAATACTAAATGTGAAAAAGTTTTATAGTGATTCCTTTACTGTCATTTAATCAGAATATGGAATTTTGTAACAGTATGGTGGGTCTAACTGTACCATATGGTCTGCAGTGGTTCATAAAAGTAGCTCACCTCCACCTTCCAACAAACTCAGTGCTAGCCTAGTCAACAATGTCCACATCTTATGAGAGAATATTGTCAAGAAAATGGAATGAAATCTTTATTATCTAGATAGTATACTTACTCATTATCAGGATGTGACCGCGACTGGAAACGCTGGCACTTAATACCCAGTCAGTTGATCTGGGATGATGGTGATGGACTTTTTTGACGCAGTAGTTTGAGCCTATGGTCTTGGGGGTAATATATTAGTGTGCCTAACTAATGGAAAACTGAGTTGAGATAAAGGGAGTATTTTCAGAATGGCAACCTCCATCAAGAAATCAGTGGCAGGGACACCATTTATATTCAATATTAATGACCTGGATGAGGGAAGTGAACATGCCATCGCAGTTTTTGTGGATATTACTTGGGACTTGGTGAGGGTAAAACAAAGGAGTCTACTGAGGGATGTACACAGTTTAAGCAAGTTGGCAAAAATGTACCAGTAGGAACATAACACGGGGAAATGTGACGTTATACACTTTAGCAGTACAAATAGAAGAGTTGAAGGTTGTGTAAATAAGGGTACACTACAGAAAACTGCAGCAGACAGATCTGGGAGTCCTCGTGTATGATTCACAAAAAGTTAACATTCAAGGTCAGCAGGTCATTGGTAAAGCAAATAGAATCTTTGCCTTAATTTCAAAAGGAAATGAAGTATAAATGTAGATGTGTTCAAGGCACTAGTTAAACCACAGCTGGAATACGGTGAACCATTTTGGTCTTCTTATCTAAGGAAAGACATACATGGCTTTGGAAGATGTCCACAACAGGTTATCTGGGCATGGAGGGATTTTTTTTTTTTTTTTTTTTTTTTTTTTTAAATGGTGAAAGATTGAGTAGGTTGGGATTTTATCAAAGTTTAGAATGAGAAGAGAACTTATTCAAACAAAGTATTCTTAGGAAACTTGACAAGGTACAGGGACTATTTCCACTTGTGGGGCGAGTCTAGGACCAGAACGCATAATCTCAGTAACAGGTCCCCCATTTAAGACAGAGATGAAGCTTCTTTGCGCCCCTTCTCAGAGGGTAGGGAATCTGTGGAATTCTTGACAGCAAAGGGCTGGTGAGGTCACGTTAACTATACTCAAAGCTACAACGGACAGATTTTTTTAAAACAGTAAGGAAATCAAGGACTGAGAATAAGGTAGGAAAATAGAGCAAAGGATTATCAGATCAGCCATGATCTCATTGAATGGCTGAGCAAATTTCATTGGAAAATTGCCTACTTCTCCTAATGGATAACGGAAAAAAAGAAATCAGACTTGCTGTGCCATTTTAAAGGGCAGTTAAAGACACATGAAGGATATAAATGTATAGAACAGGGCATTCAATCACTGTACAGTAGGGTTAGAGAAGGAGATAGACTAATACATTCCTCATATAACAAGTGCAGTCTCACCATCTTTTTTTCCCCACAACATTGTTACCTCAATTTTCAAATGTTACTACATACTTTCTAAAACACTGGAATGTGTAATGTCTGCATGGGGAAAAAAAAAATGATTCAGCCACTTGCTTCTTTAGGAAATCTTGATATCTCTATCATCAGGTCTGCCGATCTTGTTGAACCTCCTGTCCAAAATTCCAGCCAAAAGCTCACCGTCTGGCCAAACCAAGCACTGACAAATAGCTAGAGCAATGAAATGCAATTTCACATCTAGTGGCCACTTTCTGTAAATGCTGCCAATCCTGCTGAGCACTTCCAACATTATTTCAGATCTTTCCAAGGGCAAATAAATTTTACAGAAGCCTGGCCTTTAATTTTTGAAGTCTTCCCATTGTCTCCTGCACGGGGCCAGATGATGGCACCTAGTTGTCTGGTGCCCATGTGCTAGAGAATCGAAGCAATCCTTCATATACAAGAAGTGGCAAGATGTTAGGAACACATCTTTCCGCTCACGTGGTATGAGCGATGTGTTGGTCTCCCTCCTTCACCTACCCTTTTCTTACCCTCCTTAACATTTGCTTCCAGGAAATAGATTTCCACGCTGCCAAGAGTTAGAAATAAACAATGCAAAGAAGCAACATTAAGCAGGACAGAAGAGTTCAAGAAAGCTTCAGTGCTCTTTTCCTGGTAAGAGCAGCATGCTATAAGTCTCAAGAAAGCTGGTATTCAGGAAATTAACCTTCTCAGATTTGAAGATTGGATTGAGCTCAGGTCAGGAATGATTGAAAAATATCTTGGTAAATTAAATTGTTTCATTCTTACCCATCTTCAAGAGCCCAATGTTCTGTATTTTTTAATTCATCTATGCGAATGTAGCCATCACTAGCTTTAACAACCATTATTGGCCAATGCTAGCTGCCCTTGAGAAGGTGGTAGTAGCTGCCTTTTTGAACCACTGCAGTTCATGTGTGTGGTTGACCCAGAATGCCATTAGGGAGGAAAGCCCCAGTGTACAAAAGGGTGTTCCAGGGCATTATTCAAAACCTTCATTTGATGACAGAAGCCATTCCTAAGACTTCATCTGAGTTTTGATCAAATTATATTCTTGAGATCACTTACACCTGAGATAGTTCATCTTCAGTTTGCAAGCACAATAGCCAGCCAAACTTTCTTGATTCCTTCCTCCCATGCCTATTAATTGTTTAACGTTTATTGATAGAAAGTCCTATATCCCTGTGACTAACTGAATTATTACACTTATCAATATTCTTACAATGACTGAAAATTTCTTGCTGAATGCTACACGTTCCACTGCACAGACTACATTTCCGTTTGTAAATATTCAAAAGCCCAGAGCCAATTATTTTCACCTGATCCAAAGTCACCTTGCTCTTAGAATCAGAATCCCTACACTGCAGAAAAAGGCCATTCAGCCCATCAAGTCTGAACTGACGCTCCAAAAAGCATCCCATCCAGATCAAAAACCATCCCCATAGTCCCGCATTTCGCATGGCTAACTCACCTAGCCTTAACACCATTGGACTCCGTGTGCAATTGAGCATGGCCAATCCACCTGATCTGCATATCTTTGGAGTGCGGGAGGAAACCACAGCATCTGAAGGAAACCCACGCAGACATGGAGGGGAAGAATGTACAAACTCCACACAGACAGTTGCCCAAGGGTGGAACTGAACTTGGATCCCTGGAGCTGAAGCAGCAGCGCTAACCACTGCACCACCTTGCCTCCCAAAATTAAGAATTAATTGATTAATGAAGAATTAAGTCTTCAGCCTTTTTCACAACTATTCAGAAACAGATAGAGTGCAATTTTTCTTTTGCTAGAGTCCAGAAAGTCTGCTGTAAATAAAAATGCAGTACAAAATTAGAACCAACTCCTTCCACCTGTTAAATGGCTGCATCGTGCAAATACCGAATGCAAAGTTTAAGCATCCACTGTCCCCTTTCAACCAGCCAATGATCCAAAAATCTTAATCAAGCACTAAACAAAGGAGACCAGCGATTACCAGGTCACTACTTTTACTTCCTAGCATTTGCTCCTAGGAAACCGAGATATTCCTCAGGCAAGGGATTAGGAGTATCAGTCCTGATACCTACAAAAATGGCTGGTGAAAAAAAAAGACATTCATGCAAGCTTTGCATGCTTTACAGAAATATTTTCACTGCTGCTGGAAGTGGCACACCAAAAGCCTCAACAGAACAGCTTTTTTTAAGGAAAACATCTAATTTACTTCAGGATTGTTCATACGTCTGACCAATAAATTCTAATGTTTAGATGAAGCTTAGTCAAGGAGAATAGTAGTACATCAGGCAGTCTCACCTCTGCCTGGTTTCACGGGTCTAAAGGTTCACTTATAGAAAGGCATTGTCAAAGGCCTAGATTTAAATCCTACTCAATCTTACCATTCTGAAATCAGTGAAATGAACATATGAATTAGAAACAGAAGACCATTCAGTTCCTTGAGTTTGCTCCACCATTCAACGAGATCATGGTTGGTTGATCCAATTGTGACTTCAAATTCCTGCCTATATTGATAATTTTTCACCACCTTGTTTCACAAGAAATCAACCCTCTTCTGCATTAAAAGTATTCAAGGACATTGCCTTCATCAAATTGTCAAAAGATACCACCCAAGAGAATATAAAATTGCCTCATCTCTTTTAGACATCAGTTTGAGTTTTAAACAGAGACCACTAGTTCCAGATTTTCCCATAACAAGGAACATACTCTCCACATCTATCTTGTCAAGGTTCTTCAGGGTCTTGTTTATTTCAATCAAATCATCTCCTACTCTTCCAAACTCCATCAGATCAAAGTCCAGCCTGCCAATGTTTCTTCATAAGAGAACCCCTCTACAATTCTACCTGTTAGTCTGGTGAACATTCCCTATAATCCCTCCAACGTACAAGGACTGCAGCAGTTCAAGGTCACAGTTCACCACCACCTTCAAGGGCAACTAGGAATGGGTAGTAAATGCTGGCCCAGCCAGTGACAAATGTACCCTGAATAACTAAAATAAAAATAATATCTGTATCCTTCCTTCAATAAGGTAATGCACCAGAGAAAACCTGGCGAAACTAAAAACAAAGAAAGAAAAAAAATTAAACTTTATCTATTAAAAACTTAAACTGCATCATAAGTCTCCCAATTATTTCCAGGGAACTTTCTTGGTCTCTTAACAAATGGTACTTAAACTCAAACATTTCTTTATAGATAATTGTCCTGACAAAATGGATTTTCCCAATCACTGAGATTACCTCTTTACAGTCACCGATGACAGTGCCTTGTTAGCTTAGTACATTACCAAGCTGGAAATCTTAGCACTGTCAAGTGTACAAGTCTTCTTATATCAGGATACATACACATTAGATACATTCCAAAGCAGTAACTGGAATTTGAGCTCTGTTGTGAGCTAGCCAATTATCATTGTTTTGACAACATAACCTTCAATTAGGTCTATCAAGTACAGTGTACACAGATATTCAAGTGTTGTGTCTTTATGTTACAACTTAGTCTCCGCTTATTACCTTCCCAAAAAAAGGACCAACTGAAGAACTTCACCTTGAATAAATTAATTAAATGGCGACAATAAGGACTGCAGATGCTGGAGGCTAGAGTCAATAAATATGGAGCTGAAAAAACACAGCAGGTTACACAGCATCCACAGAGCAGGAAAGTCAACGTTTCGGGCTGAAACCCTTCAGTTCTGACAAAGGGTTTCAGTTTGAAATGTTGACTTTCCTGCTCCTCGTGTGTTGTCTGACCTGCTGTGCTTTGCCAGCTCCACATTTATTAAATTAACTAGATGCTTCTTTGTGATTTGCAGGTTTTAGCAAATACAGCTTCAATGACATCTTTAATACCAATGCTCACTTGGCTGCTAAAATTATCAGTTTTGGAACATGGACTGTATCCAATTTCCTTTGTCTTTTGAATCTTTGTCGTTCTTCTGTTTATGTCTAATGATATACATGGGATGAGCTAGAAATGGCTAAGCGCACAATTGTGCGCAATTCCAAAGGGAGCTGTCACGTCAATTATTCTATCCAAGATCATGGGTATAATCTGCACAATGCAAATGCCTGAGGGAGATGGCTAACGATTCAGGGAAAATGCTCGACAAATAAAAAAGGGAAAACACCACAAAATTTGGTTTAAAAGAAGTTTCCATAAATATGAAAGTGAGAAAAATATCCTCACTATTACAAAGTAGGACACATGAAAGTTTATTTACAAACCAGCCAGATCTTACATACAGCAATGAAATAAATGATCAAATCACCTATTTAATGTTAATGGCCAGGGACAAAATTACAGAGAAATGCTCATTCTCTATTCATGAAAGATGTTCAGAATTTTCAGATTGCAATTAATGACAATAATAGGAGAAAATAAATGATGATGGTGATGTAATGACACTAATGCAAGATAGAAATGGAGAATTAGCTGACTCCTGCTGAAAAGGTCGCACAGATTCCCAGTGGATTTGTCAAGTTGGATTATTTGCCTTACCCAGAGAATTAAAAATTTAATGAATGAGGAACACTGCTGTCTTGTTGAGCTGTAGGGACAACCAGGCAATATTAAAACAATTCAGTTTAAAATCTGAGGCACTTCAACAACAATAATAAAATTCCATGCCAAAATACAGACTTTGAGACACACCGAAAAGAATTGCACCTACAAGGCAATTTGAAGGTGCGACATCAACCAACAAGCATCATTCATGAAGGCATTAAACCAGAACTGTAACCTGCTTTAACTAATTTGACAATTTTAGCTTTTTCTAGCATCTTGTATTGAAAGCAATGATGTTAATTAAGATGAAACCTAAATATTTGGTGACTACTCAAATAGGAAACTACAAAATATACATTTGAAAACAAGTTCAATTTGCTGTGCTGAAATCTTTTCAGAGCTAGTTATCTACTTTTGAATCACAACTAAAAATTGCTTGATGTACTGGAAAAAAAATTGTGTTTGCTTATACAAGAGTGAAACTGGGGTGAAAATCACAGTACAGCCTAAAAACAACTGGCAAAAATATAAAGAAAATAACTGAATACAACTATCCAAAGTTAAATATGCAAATTTGGCAATTAAATGATTGCGTATATACAGGCACAATGAAAGCTGCTGACAGGCAATCTCACGTCTTAGGGGGATGTGGAAATAAAATGTCATTCCTTTCTAACAGCATATGTACCACCCAATGAGCTTCTCATTCTCCAATCTATTCTCTTCACCATCTGTAAAAAGGAGCTTAATTTGGCATAACATTTATTTATCAGTGATCCACCTGCTTGTGCTCTGGCCTGTGAATGAAAAATAGAAATTTGTTTAACTGCAATGAAATTCATAGCTGTATAATGAGCATATCCATTGCATCAGGGAAAAGGCTGTTCCATCCCAGCACCCACTCTGCCACTTCATTATATGCCCCATCTGCCAAATGTTCTGGCCATGATGTGGGCATATACACTTGGCTTTAACTAACAGCAGAGTGGGAGTCGTGGAGCTCTGGGCAATAAGTGAAGCATTAATAACAGTTGTTTAAGCTGCTACATGTGCATTTATAAGGTGCAAGTAATGCTAACTTTACCGTGAGGTTCAGAAAAGTTTGCAAAAAAGATCAAAGCACACACTTAATTGAAGTAGACATTAGAACAAACAGTGGACAATCTAGAAAATTCTAGATAAAAAACCAATTTGGCAGTAGTTGATATTTGTTGTTGCAACTGTGCATTTAAGCCTCAAAATGGTAGAGTGTTCCAGAGTCTACCAATTATGTTCAATTCTATCAGTTCTCTGTTACACCCATATCAAAGTACATTCTACTCACACCATGCATTACTACTAATCAACTAATAGGATGAAGCCATAACCAACCTGCCCACTAGTTAAAGAAGGCTTGAGCAGCTAAGGGGAGTGGAGAGAGAAAACAAGTATGTACTACAAAACACAGATAAGGTAATGCATGTGAAATAAAGGCCTAGATGTTTGATGCTCATGCTCCTCAATGCGTCGGAGGGTTTGAGGTCAGCGGACTGGGGTGGAGGGAGAAGAATGTTAAAACATTGGGAACCACCAAACAAACCCCTTCCCACACATCAGCAAGGGTTATACTTTTTACAGGGACAAATCACGCCACTACTGAAGTTCCTGCCAACAGTAGGCAAGGGGCTATTTATTTCAAAAGACCATCTGTTGGCCTGAAGAGTGGTGACTCCAAAGATGGTGGGTGCAGTGCAGGTGGTGGTGATGCAGAAGAGGAAGTGGAGGGGAGGAGGTGCAGATGTTGGTGATGAGCTGGCCCAGGGCTCATGGAGGTGGTGGTGAAACACAGATGTCTCTTTTAGTCATTTATTTTTATTCTATTGTTTTTAAACTATTCAAAGTGGTGCCCTTTTACTGCATTATTTATTGTGAAACACAAGTGACAATATTCAATTCAATAATAAGAAGGAAGCCTTCAATCTCTTTCCAACTCCTTAAATTCTACATCCTATCCTAGTCACTGACTGCCATCACCATCAGCTACTCCTCAATTCGAAGACGACGTGGCTCATGCATTTCTCATGTGCCTTCATAGAGTCGGAGTTTTATATAATGAAGAGACCCTTTGTCCTATCTGGGCTGTCCAATTTTAAACCAGCTAAAACACAAATGCCTCCTCCTGCTCAATTGTGATTTGCTCAAGTATGTCACAAGCCATCTCCCCAATTTCTATACCTACACTATCCTTCTTAATAGCGAATACAGATGCAAGGTACTCATTTAGAACATCAACCATGTCTGCCAGCTGCCCACACAGTTTGCTACTTTGATCCCAAACTGGCCCTCCTCTTTCCATGGTTCTCCCCTTTCCCCTGATATTTATAAAATGCCTTTGTGCTTTCTTTTATACACTTCTTTTTCATGTCCCTTCTTCACTTTCCTAATCACCTTCGGTAAGCCCCTGCACTGTCTGTAGAGATGACAGGAAAGGGATTGTCTCTGCTGTGCATACAGTAAAAGGAGTGCCATTGGGATTAATAGGTTTGTATTTTACCAGTGTGTTTTTAAATCTTAAAACTTGTTATATGTAAACAGTTTAGTTTTGTTCTATTTTGATTTTCATTTTTTTGTGCGTAAGCATCTTCAGGTTTATTATTCAAGTCCAATCTTTAACATTGCATGCTTGTGTTTTATTGAAGAGCATCTCATTAAAATCCAAACAAAACATGATCTATCAAACCAGGATTTCAGTCTGGGATCTGACTAGTCCGGTGATAATATCTATTAGGATCATGGCACAAGAAAATAAGGCATTAATATGGGACGTGATGATAAACAGTGTCAGGAAGAGATACAGAACGCGAACCCAACAGTAAGTCAATAGACGAGGCCAGACATCACAAAAATAATGAAAACAAAACTGAAGGCCCCATATCTGAATGTATGTAGCATTCAAAAATAAACAGGCAAATTGATAATGCAGTGAGAAATAAATATGTACATTCTGATATCTATTACAGACACATGGCAGCAGAATAATAGCTCAGGGCCTGAATATTGTGTATGTGGCAAATTGGAAAGGACACAGAGAAGGATATCCTAAGTTCAGGAAACCAGGATGTCAGGTAGAAAATGAGAAATAATAAACACAAGGAGTCATTTGTAAGAGCAAAACGCAGACACATTCACCCCCAACACACCTCCCAACACCCATAATAACCACTCAGTACGATGGCATACAAAGAAGGAAAAAATGGAATCTTGCCAGCAAGGCAGTGAGAATCATGGGGCATTTTAATCTACAGATAGACTAGATCAAACATATGTTCAAGAAAATTTGCTTTAATCAATAGGTGGATGCTCCTACTAGCAAAACTAGACCTACTTTTGGGCAATAAGGCAGGGCATGTGACAGAAGTAAAAGTGGGAGAACACTTTGGGTCCAGCAATCATTATGCTATTAGTTTCAAAATGGTTATGGAAAAAGATAAGCCTTCCATAAAATGTGAAAGTTTTTAATTGGAGTTAGACAAATTTTAATGGTATGAAACAAGAACTTTCAAAAGTTGATTGAAGTAGACTGTTCACAGGTAAAAGTATGCCTGACAATTGGGAGGCATTCAAGAATGTGATAACGAGAGTTCAGGCTAAGGATGGTAAGATTAAGGAACAATGGATGAATAAAGATACTGACGTTCTTGTCAAGAATAAAACAATTTTTTTAAAAGATATAGACAACTTGGCTCAATTGAATCTCTTAAATCAATATAAAGTGTAGAGGCATTCTTAAGAGAGAAATCAGGATGGCAAAGAGGAGATGAGAGATAGCATTGACAGATAAGGTTAAGAACAATCCAAAGAGATTCTACAAATAATTAAAGCAAGAGGGTAACTTGAGAGAAGGTAAGGCCTCTTAAAGATCGAAGAGGTCATCTTTGTGTTTAACCCCAGGAGATGGCAGAGATACTAACTGAATATTTTCCATCAGATTTTACTGTGGAGAAAGAAATGGAGTCTATACAATGCAGAGAAAGAAACTCTGATGTTTTAAAAATAGTTCACATTATAGAAGAGGAAGTCCAGGAAGACCTAGAGAATATAATGTTGGATAAATCTCCAGGATAAGAGCTAATGTATCCCAGAACATGTTGTGGAAAGGGAGGAAATTAAGAGACTTCTTGCAGAAATATTTGCATAATCTATAACTACAGGTGAGGTGCCTGATGATTGGAGGGGGAATCTGACTTACCTCCAACAATTTACCCACAATGTAATTCTAAAAGATAGGATCGAATAAACATTTAGAAAGGCAAAAATTGATTAGGGATAGTCAGTATGGTCTTGTGCAAGGAAAACAGCGTCTCACAAACTTGTATCAGAGATAAAAGGTACTGCAGATGCTGGAGAATC
>JAHRHZ010000014.1:63200230-63231429 GCA_024137785.1 Ginglymostoma cirratum
TGCTGCTTGACCTGCTGTGTTCATCCAGCTCCACAACATGTTATCTCACAAACTTGATTGAGTTTGAGGATGTTACCAAGAAGATTGAGGGTGGCAGAGCAGTAGACATGATTTATTTGGAATTTAGTAAAGCTTTTGACAGGGTTCCACATGGTAGACTAATTAGTAAAGTTAGGTCATATGGGATTCAGGGTGAGTTTGCCAATTGGATAAATAATTGGCTTCACGACAGAAGACAGAGTGATGGAGGAGGGTTGCTTTTTGGACTGGAGGCCTGTGACTAGTGGCGTTCCACAGGGATCTGTTCTGGGTCCTCTTGTTTGTCATTTACATGACTGATTTAGATGAGAATATAGAAGGCACGGTTAGTAAGTTTACAGATGACACCAAAATTGGTGGCATAGTAGACAGTGAAGAAGGTTTTCTAAGACAAAGGAATCTTGATCAATGGGCTGAAAAATGGCAGACAAAGTTCAGTCTAGACAAATGTGACGTATTGCGTTTTGGTACAGCAAACAAGGGTAGGATTTATACAATGAATGGTAGGGCCTTGGGTACTGTTGTAAAATAGAGGGACCTAAGGGTGCAGGTACATAATTCTTTGTAGTTTGCATCACATATAGACAGGGTGGTTAAAAAGACATTTGGTATGCTTGCCTTCATTGCTCAGTCCTTTGAGTGTGTGTGTTGGGAAGTCATATTGAGGTTGTACAGGACATTGGTGAGACCTCTTCTGGAATACGGTCTAGTTCTGGTCACCTAGTTACAGGAAGGATATTATCAAGCTGGAGAGGGTTCAGAAAAAATTTACCAGGATATAGCCGGGTATGGAAGGTTTGAGTTATAAAGAAAAGCTGGATAGGTTGGGACTTTTTTCACTGGAGCATAGCAGGTTCAGAGGTGACCTGATAGAAGTTAACAAAATAATGAGGGGTATAAATCGAGTTAATGGTAGTTGTCTTTTCCCTAGAATAGGGGCTTTCAAGACTAGGGAGCACATTTTTAAGGTAAGAGGAGTGCTTTTTAAGAAAAGACATGAGGCAAATATTTTACACAGAGGGTGGTTCGCATTTGAAATGAACATCCTGAACATGTCCAATTAATATTTTAAAAGACATTTGGATAAGTACATGAATAGGAAAGGTTTGGAGGGATACGGGCCCGGACCAGGCAGGTGGTACTACTTTAGTTTGTACTCATGTCGGGCATGGACTGGCTGGACTGGAGTGTTGGTTCCATGCTGTATGACTCTAAGGTAGCTGAGATAAAGGAGATCATTGAATGTTTTTGGAATAGGTCGTTATTAGAGCCAACTAGAAGACAGGCTATTGTAGACATGGTAGTGTGCAATACAACAGGATTGATTAACGACCTTGAAGTGGCAGTGCCCATGGTAGTAGCAGTTGCAATGTCACTGAATTTTGCGTTCCTTTCAAGGGAAAGAAGAGTGAGTTGAAGGCTGATACTTTAAATCAAGACAGTTATTGGAACAGGAAAGGAGATCTGGCTAAAGTGAACTGCAAGTCAAGTTAAGGGATAGGTCAATACTGGTGCAGTGTCAGACATTTAGGCAGATATTTCTCAAATGTACAGAACAGGTATTTCAATGAGAAAGAACTTTTTCAAAAGGGAGGACCCATTATCTATGATAAACTAAAAAAGTTAAATAAGTATCAAACTTAACTGAAGGTTATAAAATTGTGACTTTACACAAGATTAGCCAGAATATGAAGAGTAGCCATTCTGTTTATTTTGAAGAAAGGAAAAGCTATCTAAAAATATAAAACTTGGTTTTAAGTATCTGTGGGAACTTTTACTAGCAGTTAAACTGAGTATCGGTCCTATAGAAAATATGTCTGGGGAATTAATGCAAACCAAGGATATTGCAGATGAATTGAACAGGGATTGTCTTTACTGCAGACAAAACAACTAACACCCGAATTTTACAGCACCTGCCCATCCAGAGATCTATGTGCTTCTCTGTATCATTCACAGCCAGAACCTGTTCTACTACCCAATGACTATAGAATTCTCATCAGGCTGATGACCTTTGGGATTCGTGACTAGTTGCACAAAAATCGGCCAGACACTGATTGGTGGCCAAATCTCACTCTGCACATATCTCCTGATGAAAAGCTGTCTACAAACAGCTTCTCCCACTGCCTGAACAAACCAGCAGTGTAAGCACTGCACAGAATCAATTTCACTAACTTTATTTTGAAAACGGGCAGGAATTCCTTCCATAATTCAAGTTTTCAAACAGCTCTTGCCCCGCTCCGACCATTTGGTTAACACTTCCTCCCTTTAACAAATTCATGTTAGAGTCACAGAGTTACACAGCACAGAAACAGACACTTCAATTTAACATATCCAAGCTGACCAGGTATCCTAAACTGATCTAGTCCCATTTGCCAGCATTTGGCCCACATTCCTCTAAACTCTTCCTATTCACACACAAGAACATTTAAAAGGCATCTTGGTGGGAATCAGCCTACACCATATCCTCTGGCAACTCATTCCATACATTCACCACCCTCAGCGTAAAAATCTTTTCCCCCCCCACCTTACATCTAAGCAGTTTTGGACTCCCTTACCATGGGGAAAAGACCTTGGCTATGCGCACTATCTTTGCCCCTTATGATTTGATAAATCTCCATAATTTCACCCCTCAGCCTGACACTCCAGGGAAAATAGCCCCACCCTATAGCTCAAACTCTCCAACCCTGGCAACACCCTTGTAAGTCTTTTCTGAACCTTTCAAGTTTTGCAACATCCTTCCTATAGCAGGGAGACCAGAATTGTCCACAGTATTCTAAAAATGGCCTAATCAGTGGCCTGTACAGCCACAACATGACATCCCAACTCCAATACTTAAAGCACTGACCAATAAAAGGCAAGCGTGCCAAAATCCTTCACTACCGGATCTACCTCCAACTCCACTTTGAAGGAACTATGCATCTGTACCCCTAGGTCCCTTGAATTGGCACCACTCCCTAGGAACTTACCATTATGTGTATAAACCTTGCCCTGATTTGTCTTTCCAAAATACAGTACCTCCCATTTATCTAAATTAAACTCCATCTTCCACTCCTCAACCCATTGGCCCATCCAATCAAGGTCCCATTGTACTCATAACGTTCTTCACTGTCGACAACACCCCCTATTTTGGTGCCGTCTACAAACTTACCAACCATACATCCTATATCCACAACCAAAACATTAATAGAATGAAAGAAAAAAAAAAAAAAAAAAAAATCAGTAGACCCGGCACCAATCCTTACAGCACACCTCTGGTCATAGATCTCCAGTCCAAACAACAAGCCGCCACCACCACCATGTCCCTGACCTTCAAGCCAACTTTGTATCCAATTAGCTAGCTCCCCTTGGATTCCACGTGATCCAACCTTGCTAACCAGTTTACCATGCAGAACCTTGCTGAACACCTTGCTGAAGTCCACCTACACAACATCCATCGCTCTACCTTTATCAATCTTCACTGACACTTCAAAAAAACTCAGTCTAGTTAGTGAGACATTATTTCCCACACACAAAGCCATGCTGACTCTCCCTAAACTGTCGTTGCCTTTCCAAATACATGCAGATCTTGTCCCTCAGAATCCCCTCCAACAAACTTACCTACCACTGACGTCAGGTTCACAGTTCCCTGGCTTTTCCTTACTACCTTTCTAATCAGGCCCTGGGGATTTATCCACCTTTGTGTTTTAAAACATCCAGCACTTCCTCTTCTATAATACAGATTCTTTTCAAGACATCAATATTTCCCCAAGGTCTCTAGCTTCCATGTCCTTCTGCACAGTAAATACTGATGCGAAATACTTGTTTAGTATCTCGCCCATCTCCTAGGGTTCCATGCATAGATGGCCTTAATGATCTTTAAAGGGGCCCTACTCTCTCCCTAGTTACTCTTTCGCCCTTAATGTATTTATAGAATTCCTTTGGATTCTCCTTAAACCTATTTGCCAAAGATATCTTGTTCTTTTTCTGCCCTCCTGATTTCCCTCTTAAGTACACTCCTACTGCCCTTATACTCAAGGGATTCACTCTATCCTAACTCTTTATTCCTGACATATTGATTACTCTGGATCTCCAAGTGTGGATGTGATCTGTCCCTGGAAAATTCTAATAATTTCCCCTACCAATATCAGACTAACTGGTCTATAATTTCCTCTTTCCTTCTGTCTCTCTTTTTTTTTTAAAAAAGGGAATGGACTATCCTCAGCAGTCTTCCATTTCTCTGGAATCTCAGTTGTAGACAGAAAGTATTTGAAAATTACTGTCAGTATCTCTGATATCTTCACCTTTGCCTCCCAAAACAGTCTGGGATATCTCAGAGCCAGGCTTGCAGATTTATCCACGTTTAAGGCCGCTAAACCCACTACCATCTTCTCTCTCTCTTTCTTCTAGCATTTCAGTGCTCCACCCTGCTGTTTGTACCTGCATTGTCTTTTTCCATAGCAACGACAGATGGAAAGTATTTATTGAGGACAATGTCGACTTCTTTCACGTCCACACACAGATTACCTCTGTGATCCTTACTAGGCCCTACTCTTTCCCTTTTTCTTTGCTCTATATATTTAAACAAAAAACACCTTTTGGGCTTTTATTGTGCTCACTAATACTTTCTCAAGCATTTTCCTTGCTTTACTAATTTCCTTTTAAAAAGTTCCACTTGCACTATCTCTATTTCACAAGATCATAAGTACTATGAGCAGAAGTAGGCTATTTGATCCATCAAGACCGTTCTGCCATTCAATTAGGACATGGCTGAACTGGTAATCCTCAATTCCACTTTCCTGCTTTATCGCCATAATCCTTGATTCTCTTAAAAGATTATAAATCTATCTCTACCTTAAATGTGCTTAATGAGCCAGCTTTGACACTGCTTTGTGGAAAAGAACTCCAAAAATTCACTACCCTCCAAAAAAAAATGTTCCCACTACTGTCTGACATGTGAACCTTTACTGAAATTATGCCCTCTGGTACTAGACTTTCCCACAAATAAAAACAGCCTCTCTGAATATACCCTGCAAAACTCCGAGAATCATATATATTTCAATGAGATCTCCTCTCATTCTCCTAAACGCCACTGATTACGGGCCCAACTCACTCAACCTCTCCACATAAGCCAGTCTCTGACATTAAGCAGCAAAGTAGAGTAATCAAACCAGCCATGAAGGGGATGAATGGCCTACTCCTGCTCTTAATTTCTAAGCTCCTTTGTAGTTTGGGAAAGGCAGTGGACATCTTAATATGGCTGAATCATAATGCTGGTATTAAAATCTATTTCTTGGAATAACCAAGTTGTGAAGTGTGCTGCTCACAGTACGCAGTCCCAGAGGAGAGCCTGCACATTGCTCATGTGGAAAATGTTTAACATGCAAACACAATTTTAATTCAAGGCCTAATTTAAATAGTATTTAACTTCGCTCTAATAGTTTCAATCTACAATATTTTAAAAAATGAGGGCATTGACGCATCTTAAATCTTTTTATAGATGAACTTTAATATTCTGAGGCATTTGATTTTGTACTAAACTGTATGGCAGCTTCACTGTTTAACATATGAGGAAAAAGCACTCAGTCAGGAGTCTCACTGTCCAGGAGCAAACAAGCTCAGGCCAAGTGGAAAACATGTTTTAAGGAAACAGATTTTTGAGTATTAATTCATGGCAGTACCAAATCCTCAGGGTCCCACACTGCTATTATTTCATGGTTGAAGAAACAGCTGAGAAAAAGATATAGTATTGAGGAATTTTGTGATTGCCAGTATTTAACTGCAGGATGCGAACAATGATTAATAAAGCAAGTGTAATGACACAAAAATCCCAGGAACTTATGACCTGATTGATAATAATTGCACAAGTCACCAACACAATAAACTCCAAGGGCCCTGTTACCATAAAGTGACAGACAGAAAAAAAATTCATTCAGTTAGTATCTCCGACAGTGCTGCACTCCATCAGCACTGCACAAATGAGTCAACTTTGAGTACATCCTCAAGTTTAAAGCATGGAGATTTTAAGGAAGGGTCACTCGACCCAAAACATTAACTCTGATTTCTCTCCATAGATGCTGCCAGACCTGCTGAATTTTTCCTGTGTTTTTGTAGGAGATTTTAAAGATTTTTAAAATTCAAAGGTTGAAACCACAACTTTCTAAATCGGAAAAGAAACTCTCAGCCATGCAGAGCTGCCACTGGAAGTCTGCTATGCACACTAGGTGTAAAATACCAAATCTGAATGGCAACTTTTCACAACTTAAAGTACTGGAATGGAGTAAAATAATGGAATAAGTAGCTTGAACTGTCATGAAGAAAGCACTATCAAAAGGAAAAATACTTAAAAGGAAAGAATCCAATAACACAGGTGGCATTCTGTGGATGAAAAGATATAATGGAACAATTGAGACACAGGAAGGAGGCAAGCATTAAATAAATAGATAGAAGGGGTCACTGTGAAGCTATTCATATGGTGCACCTTGGATGCAAGTCCGACAGTAACAACACTCAAGCACCTTCAAATTTTCCTAATTCAAGTACAGCACAAGACAGAATATTAATGTACACCAAGAACCATGCTGCTGGATAAGTGGTGCTGGGATGGTCCGATTCTCCTTGTTTGCTTCTTGATTAAATTAGACCTCCCTTAGATTCTCCTGCTGCTCCCGTCTTCCCGCCAATAGATCACGTCAAGTGGCTCATCCATTGTGCACCTCCATAATATTAGAGTATACTCATGAATTCTCATGAAATAAAACTATTTCCGAGAATCTAAAACATGAAGACTTTCTAAGCATGAGAATGGCTTTTATTTTCTTTAAACCTGCAAGAAGATCAACATATGGCTAAAGGTCTCCATAAGCAATTTAAATCAGCTCTATTTAATAAAGTACTTCGGCTTGATAAGGTACTGACAGACTGAACATCATGAATGTTGTCGTATTTGTGAAGGAGAGTGGAAGGCCCAGAACTTAGAATGGGCAACATCATTCAAACCTAACTCCATCACTGGCATGCTATAGGATTCAGTTTATTTTTCAAACAATTAGTTTCGGTTAAGCAATGTGCAATTATCAAGTAAGTGTGAAATTAATATTGTATTCTACTGAATTGTGGTCAAGTTAAGAACCTAAGGCAACACTATATAGGCCTTTGTCTGCAGCTGCATCTCTGCTCAAAGGAGAGGTGCACAGTCATGAGATTGTATCAGAGATAATAGGAACTGCAGATGCTGGAGAATCCGAGATAACAAGGTGTGGAGCTGGATGAACACAGCAGGCCAAGCAGCATCATAGGAGCAGGAATGCTTGTCGTTTCGGGCCTAGACCCTTCATCAGTTTTTTACTACCAGAAGGAGGAGACCCACTACTACACTTTATGGTGATTACAGAACACGTGAGACCATTCTGTAGGTTAATTCTCAAAGCAAATTGCAGGGTGAATTGTGTGGTGGTAGTAGTGCCTCTATCTCTGAGCCAGGAGGCCTAGTTTCAAGTCCCAGAACTTGCTCCAGAGATATGTTGTCACATGTCTGAACAGGTTGGTTTAAAAAAATATAATTGCATAAAGCATTGGTGTAACCACTCAAAGCTGACAGACCCTTTATACTGACTCTTTCAACTCAAGTCAGCCACAATTAATGTTAAGTTGAACACTCCAAATCTTACATGGCTACCACTTTGGTGGAACCTTACCATAAGTTGGACAAAGAAGAAACTCCTGGCATCCACAAAAATAACAAATCTTGACAAATGTCCAGTCCCAAACCAAGGATTTTGAGTTCTACAGTTTGTTCCTCTATTTTCTCTTTGCACCTTCTCTATAGCTGTAACACTGTAGAATTAGATGCAATGCTGTAAGTAATTTTGTTTTAATCTTCCTTTCATTACTTCAGAGTATAATCTGCTTGTTTTCAGTGCTTTCGTTTTTGATGCTTGGGTCAACTGTGGATATTTCCTTTTAATTTAGTTCCAATACACAAGGTAAAATGTGTGAAAGCTAATAGATTGTCGAAGTGTTTTCTTTAAAATTCATATAAACATATGAAAAAGACTTGATAATTTATCATATTGTGGTCTGTAAACACAATGCTGTCACACATGATTTAACCCGTTTCTCTATTTCTCAGGAAAGACACAACGAAAACATCTCAGTTGCTAATTTAGAAAAACATTGCTGATGTGTCTTTCCCATAAAGACAAAGATCTAGAAAGTACGGGAGCACATCATCTATACATAGCAACTACTGAACAACAATGGAATTGGCACCAACCATCTGAGGAAAATAATCTGCAACAGCTCCACAACTGGGCGAGGAAGAAATGCCCCAGGTCACTGGCAGTCAGAGGACTGCCAGAAACTGGGCACCTGCTCATCCCCAGGCCGGAGGGGACCCTGCAGTGTCAGCAGAGTTCATCCACACACACAGGGAGGAACAGGAGCAGCAGACAGGGATGTGGGGCACAATGGCCTTCATTGCCCAGAAGCTGCAGCAGTGCACAGTCACATGACTGCGTCTCCATGGACAGGTTGACATTGCCAAGGAGAGCCAGGATGTTTGCCACATAAGCTGCTGGCACATGGTGCAGGTGTGAGATTGATGTAGCACACTGCTGTACAGTAAGATGTCCACCACCCCCACCGACTGACTGAGGATTGCTGACCAGCAGAGCAAGCTGCCTGGTTGCGTGACTGGGATGCTGTGAGCATGCCGGTAAATATTACATCAGTGAGTGGTAAGAGACAGAGAAAGCAGGCCTAAGATGCAGCCTGGTCCATTAGTAAGCTGGGACCCTGTCCCCGAGTGGAAAGGCAGCAGCCTTTCAATGCTAGCTGCAGGTCCTCCTTGCAATGCAGGTCTGCGCTTCCCGAGCAGCCTCTGAGTGGATCAGAGAGGTGCCACGATGTTTACGAGGGGCCAGCAAACATCAGGTGTAAATGCACGTGGACGATGGATGCATCCAGATGGTGCCATGGACCGTGCCCCAAGATGGGGCTGTTCACAGCCAGCAGCAAGCTGAAGTCATCAGATACTTCCTCTGACTTCCATGTCAACATTTCTCGATGTCTAGCTTGTTCGGTATGCTTGATAAAAACAGAAGCTGAATATTAAAGAGACAAATTGTGCCCTTAATTGGCAACTTGTTGCTGTTGCCTCGTGAGAAAATTACCTCAGCCCTCAGCAACACTGCAAAAGATGCAGCGAGATGCTCCCAATGCAAGACAGGCTTTTTTGGACTCTTAGTCCAATTTTGTCACTAATGGCCCCGAAGCCAATGATGCTCAGGCCCCTATGACATTGCCTGTCATCTTTTACATTTTCATAAGCTATTTAAAACTCAAAATAGCAAGCATATCCTTTTGAAAAGTGATTGCAGCAGTCAAACATGGAATGGCTGAAGGAGGGAGCCGTCTGACACCACCTCACCCGTCAGTAACATCAGAAGAGAAACAAAACCACTCTTCACCCTATTCTGCATTTATTCAGCTGCTCCTGTTCCTTTTTGTTTAAGGGTTGGAATTTAGAATACCAAGGGGCCTGGATGGAGTGGAAATGAGAAGAGGTTTCCATTGTTAGGAGAGATTAGGACCCAAAAGGCACAGCCTCAGGGTGAAGGGACAACCCTTAAGAACTGAGATGAGGAGGAATCTCTTCAGTCAGAGGGTGGTGAATCTGTGGAACTCATTGCTGCAGAAGGCTGTGGAGGCCAAGTCACTGAGTGCATTTAAGACAGTGACAGACAGGCTCTTGATTTGTAAGTTGAACAAAGGTTACGGGGAGAAGGCAAGAGAATGGAATCGAGAAACTCATCAGCTGTGATCGCATGACAGTAGTATTGATTGACCAAATGGCCTAATTCTGCTCCTATTTCTTATATTCTTTACTGGCAGGTCCAACATGCATTTTGGCACTTATGTTGTGTACACCACATCACCTTCACGAATCCCATTATCCCATCGTAAATCTCAAACCAAGTTAATTAAATAATCTGCTTTGAACAAAAAAAAACATGCTGATTTTCTTTAATCCATGACTGTTCAAGCAAGTGTCAATGTTGTCGTGAATTATTATTTCAAAGCTTTTGCAGCTCAGGGGCTAAACTGACTGTCCTGCCATTTCTATCTGTAGCACTGCATCCCTCTCTGAGCAAGGGTGTTATATTTGCAGTTCTCCACGTTCTTGCACCAAACCTCTAAGAATATTTGGTAGGTTATAACCAGGGCTACCATAATTTCCACTCTTACTTCCCTCAGCGTCCTTCAAAGCATTTCACCAAGACTGGATGAATTGACAGCTTTAAAATTTAGAACAAGCATTAGAAAAGCTGCTATCATCTTTGTGCCATTCCAGTATCTCAGCTATTTCCTCTTTCTCCATGATTTTGGCAGCATTGCCCCCCGCCCCCCGCCCTCTCCTTGGTATACATAGATACCGAGTACTGTACTCATTTCACCCTACTCCTTGATCCCGCTCCTCAATCTTACTCTTCAACATTCACACCAGAGAACTATTGTTAAACTTCGGAAGGTTTTAACTTTCATCTTTGGCAACTATCCATTCAATAGCTACCCATTTCCACCCATGACACACATACTTATTTCCACAAGTCAGAAAGCATAACATTCCCATCAATGGGGACTTGCCAAATAAAACTACCAATAATGAACATTCCTTAAGTTGCTGTTCCCAACTTTTGTTCCTTTTCTGTAAGCCACCTTCCCACTTAATAATCACCATCTTTGCAGAAACACTGCATGCTTTTGCTCTCAGATCATTTTTGATTGAACTAATCACTAACAAGTTCATTGCAAGAAACCTGAACCAAATCTAGTTAATTTTGCAATAAATACAATGCATCTTCCTGCACATCATATACAGATAACAACATTGCAAAGATCATTCAAATATTTTGAAGCCCCATTTTATAGAAAGACTTAGAAGGCAGTCAGTAAATATCACCAGATCAGCAAGAGGTTCCTTCTCCCCAGCTGCAGCAATAGTAAGGCAACATTTCACCATATGACAGCAACAAACAAGCAGACTATTCAGTACTATATGAATCATTGGCAGTTCTCCTATTAACAATGCTTACTCTCTGCTTCCCTCAGGGGCACATACAGTTCAACAGACAAATATAGCACAAGTTGATTCATAATTGGCCTCAGAATCTCCCCTGGATACCAAAACAATGCCAAAAAACTTGTGGGTCATCTGCATAACTAGTAGAGGATAAAGGGCTAGACTTTGCCCATTTGCAGGTGAAGTGTGGGGGCAAGTTTCATGGTGCATATGTCATTGTCGCTCAGAGTTAACTTTCTCTCTTGATATTCCACCTCATTAATTACACAACCAAGATGGTGAACACATTCCTTACAGAATCTCCAGGCGAGCAAATGGAAATGCTCACCACTGCCAGGGCCTTTTGACCTTCATATTTAAAATGCAGCTGCACAGCAGCTCAAATGTTGCAAGCTGGGAAAGACCCTCGCCATTGTGATGTTCGAGCCTAAACTGTGAAGACATCGCCCCCCCCAAAAAAAAAAACCGCAAGTCTGCCCCTTGGCAGAGACTTGGGAGGTGCTGGTGGATTCAGTGCAGGGGAACTGGTTTACCATGTTCACATCAGGCCACTGCAAGGGTCCACACCATCAGATCCAAACAGCCTGAACCGAGATAGCAGCACAAGTCCTACACGGAGCAGAACACTAATGTCACAAAAACGTGAATTATTTTCTACCCTCTTCTCTCTGGTACTTCTCAGTCCAAGAGGCAGCACTCCAACTCTGTCACTGCATACACATCTCACCAAAACTGAAGGATTCTAATCCTTTGTATTACATGCTGCATGTCCACTTGAGGGCTTTCACCTACCACGCCAGTTAGCTGGACGGCTGTTACGTGAGGCAGAATGATGCCAATAGCACAGGTTCAATTCCCAAAACATTTGAAGTTACCATGAAAGAATCTCCTTCTCAGTCTTTCTCCTTGACCAGAATATGCTGACCGTCAGATTAAGCCACCACCAGTCATCTCTCTCTAACGAGAGAGTTGTCCTAGCATCCCGTAAGACTATGGCGACTTCACCTTTTACTACCTTAGATCTAAGAAATGCTACAAAAATACTCACATTCTATAACTCAGAAAACAATTATAACCACGACTTCACTTATCCTTCAGTGTCTCATGATACCATGTAATCATAAAAGCATTAAGGACAGAACAATTAGCACAGTAACTTGACTAATGAAAATGGACTGTAAATCATTGTCCACAATAAGAGCTTTTCTTCAAATGGACTGGAGCTGAGCCATGCCATACTGTTTCATAACCAAACCAATAGGAGTCAGCCTCCTGTTCACCACTCATCAGCAAATGGCAGTCACATGTAAAAATAAGAGTACATTTTCAGACATATTTTATACTATTAATGAATTTCTTAGCAGAAGTTGCAACTTTCTTTATGGAATCTCTAAGACTTCTCAATGCCACAGGGTATTTACCAAGGGAATAACTGAGCCAAGCTATCTGTTCAAAGCTCAGTGCATGCTACAGCAGGTGTGGACAAACTACCGATTGAGGCCCACATCCAGCCGACAGGAGCTTTAATCGTGTCCATAGTTGTAGCACCAGTGAAAGCAGCATGCACCACGTGCGTATGTACAACTGCCCGCTGAGCCTGTTGAGCTTCTGAAGCTGAACAATCAAAATTCTGATCTAGAAAGCTCCAGAGAAAGAACTTCAAGGCCAAGCAAAATACTTCTAGGTGAGTCAGTGTTAGTCAGTCAATGATCAGAGGCTAGAGCTTTTATTCTGAATTATGTGTGGCTACCATGTTAAAGTGCTGAACATACATACATTGTCATATACATCGACAGCCAAAGGTAAGAGCACTCGCAAGACTGCCTAGAGTTTACCAGAGGTTCGATGTACTTTTTGCTTTTGCAAGAATTTAAATGGCAATAGTGAAACTTTAATTTAAGTTACAGTCAGATTTTAAGACATTTTTCAAAAATTCAACTCGTATGGAATCCCTCCATTTCTCTCATTTCTTCACTGCTTGCTGAGTTCTGGTGCAATGTGTGTTGGGAGTCCAGGACTTGAACCAGGAATCTTCAGGTCTGCACCGGCATAACACTGCAACAATACTCTGAAGGTTTCACTGACAGTTTTGACATCATCTTTGGGTCCTGGGAGAAGCTTGCCTAGGATTGCTGCCTCTGGCACAACTGAATAAAAACTGTGCAGCTTCTTTCGAAAACAAATGGAGAACAGAAGCAGTAAGAGAATACAGGCAGAGGAAATCCTGGGCAAGCAACTCATCCAGAACGATTGCCTGTAGTATTCTGTACTATTTACAACAGAACCATTTAGGCATTGGGTGATCAGCTACTTACCCAGTAGAGCCTTACACAATATTGCAGATGACTAACATGACCATCTGTGTCTCAAAATGCGAACAACAGAAATAGTAAGATGCTGCCGAGAGCCTTTATTTATTAGAATGGTGGTATATTCATTCTCTATAAAAACAGTTTGAACTAGTGTGAGTCTTATCAGCTTTTTACTGTTAAAAATTCCTACAGCCACATGTATAATGGTACTGGGGGACTTCTGTCTACTGAGACAAGTTGGTGTTCTCAATTGCACAGAGAAAGAGGAAAGTAGCTTTGTTCAAAGCATTCAAATTCTTGAAGGATATTGATTTGGTGAATTGGGGAAATGAATTCTCATGGCAGGAGAGTTGGTTACCCTAGTCTAGGATTGGACACAGATTAGAATTCGCAAATAAGAAGAGGGTGGCAAATTTGTAAACCCAGCAAAATCTTTGCTGGTGAGCAAGGGACTAAAATATCAAAGAATAAAGGCTGCAGCAAGATCCAACAACTCCCACTTATTGACTACAGTTTGGCCTTCAACACAATAATTCCAAAACAAACTCAGGTCTAAACTCTGAGACCTTGGTCTCTGCTCCCCCCTCTCTGTAACTGGATCCTCAACTTTCTGACCCATAGACCGCAATCACTAAGAACAGGCGTCAACACCTCCTCCACAGTAATCCTCAACACCGGTGCCCCACAAGGCTGCGTACTCAGCCCCTTACTGTACCTGTTATACACTCTTATCTGTGGCCAAATTCCACCACAACTCCATTTACAAGTTTAATGATGACACCACTGTTGTAAGTCAGCTCTCAAACAACAAGAGAATGCACGAAAGGAGATTGAGTGTTTAGCAGCCCGGTGTAAACACAACAATCTCTCCATCAACATTAGCAAAACAAAGGAGCTGGTCATTGACCACAGAAAGTGGAGTGGAGGGCATGCCCCTGTCTGCACCAATGGTGCTGAAGTGGAGGCAATTGAGTGTGTCAAGTTCCTGGGAGTGACGATCACCAACAATCTGTCTTGGTCCACCCATGTTGACTTGACAGTCAGTCAAGAAAGCAGATCAACATCTGTAATTCTTTGGAAGGCTAAGGAAACTCAACAGGTCCACAAAGATTTTTACCAGTTCTTAGAATTATTATATCATCGGAAGCACCCTGCTTGGATGCATCACTGCATTGTGTGGCAGCTGCTCACCTCAGGACCACAAGAAACTACAGTGTTGTGAACACCCAAAACCAACCTTCCTTCCACTGACTCCATCTACACTTTCTGCTGCCTTGGGAAAGCGACCAACATAATCATAGACCCCTCTCACCCTGGTTATACTCTCTTTCACCCTCTTCCATCGGGCAGAAAATATAGAAGTTTGAGTCCATGTATGAACAAATTCAAGAACAGCTTCTTCCCTGTGAGTATCACACTTTTGAATGGACCTCTCCAATGTTAATTCTGATCTCTCTCTGCAGCCTCTCTATTGCTGTAACACTGTATTCTGCACTCTGTTTTGCATGCTGCAGAACAACACTTTTCATTGTCTCAGTACGTGACAACAATCAAACTCAAATCAAGAAAGTGTCTACAAGCAATATCGATTCAACATTGAGATGAGCACCTCAGTGATTAGTTATTTATACATCACCAAAAGTAGGAGCTGAAAGCAAAATCCTCTCTTCCTGCCATACGTGCAGCTAAGGTTTAGATTTTTTAAGAAAATGGTCGACGACTATAATAGGAAGAATAGAAGTGTGGGGTTTTAGGTTTGCATTTCGAGAAAGCTAGAAATTATGAGCATATCAGGTAACAGATTACAGGTGCTCTGGAGAGCATCTCAAATTTGCTGAGAGGTTTTTAAATTCTCAGCTCAAAGCAGCATCACAGGTGGACAGGATGCTGAAGGCGGCATTTAGCATGCTGGTCTTCATTGGTCGAGGCACTCAGTATCGGAGTTGGGACATTATGTTACAGTTGTACAAGTTGTCGGCAAGGCTGCTCTTGGAGTATTGTCCACACAGTTTTGGTCATCCTGTTATAGGAAAAACATAATTAAACTGCAAAGTGTGCAAGATATTTGAGGATGTTGCCAGGACTAGTAGGCCTGAGTTTTAGAGGCAGTTTGGCCAGGATAGGACTTTATTCCGTGGAATATAGGAGAATGAGGGGTGACATCTTGAGGTTTACAAAATCATGAGGGGCATAGATAGGATAAATGCATGTAGGCTTTTTCTCAGGGATGGGAACTGAAAACTAGAAGGCATAGGTTTAAGGTGAGAAGTCATAGATTTAAGGAGGACCTGAGGGGCAACTTCTTCATGCAGAGAGGAGTGCGTATATAGAACATGCCGCCAGACAAAAAGTGGTTCAGGCAGATACAATAGCAACATTTAAAAAACATTTGAATATGTACATGAATGGGAAAAGTTTAGAGGGATAGGGCCTATATGCGGGCAATTGGAACCAGCTGGGTGGGCACCATGGTCAGCATGGACTAGTTTAGGCCAAAGGGCCTGTTTCCATGCTCATTTCACATCTCATTCTTTGTCATAGAGTACCCAGATCATTATGCTCCCGACACTATGCAGGGAGTCCTTCAGATGCCTTTTGACTTCTCCACATTTCCTCTCTTTTCTTGACTGTTTTTCCCTGGGTAGTCCTTGAGCACCAAATTTGTAGATCACAGCAAAGTAGCATTTACATTTTGTGGGGATAAAAACAGTTTGCATTCTCACTGTCAAAACAGTATCCACCAACCGCTATTGAAAGTGAAAACTGATGCTGACAGAAGACTTTACTGTAACATACTCCATATCAAATTAAGTGAGAATATCCAATGTCAAAATCTGCATATGACAAATGGCCAACTGGGCGATTTCCTGGAGTATGATAAGTATCAATGGAACCAAATCTGAAGAACAGATGAAAATTGGAAAAAAAAAAAATGAACAAAATGTAGAAGATATTACCACTCGCAGGATTGGGTAGTTATAATTTTTACCTTCACGTTATCTGGAAGAAGTCCCCCTGGGTGTTTGTCCATGTACTGGCATAGATCTGTATGCTGGAACAATAAGAAAAGGTAAAGATAATTGTTTTATATTCATTAGCTTTTTAATCATTTAACTGTCTCAGTATATTTTGCATTTAGTTGATGCCAAGCTTGTCAAAAGTATTTAATTTGTTCTTTATATTTCAAGTATATTAGGTATGTACATTTATCAGCTTTTACAGGATCTTCAGTTCATGCAAACCTTTCAAAAAGGTCAAGAAGGCCATCAAATAATCTCATCTCTACTCTATTTCATTAAATTGTGATGTGAGTTAAAAGTAAAGTTTATAGATCTTGGACTACACAGGCATTGAAATACATGGTTTTAAGTTGTATTCTTAAATTTTGTATAAGGAAGAATATGACAAAACCTTAAAAGTATGGAGTAACTTTTAAAATTTAAAAAAAAAGAGAGCCGAAAAACATTATGATTATTCACTCGAAAAATGTTTATAAGTAAGGCCATTGAGCATGTGTCTTCTACAGTAGACAGTCACAGAAACCAGAATTGAAATGTCTCAAGAACAGAGTATATTGTTTAGGGCACTCTGGTTCAACCATTCCGGTTAATTCTAGAAAAGACTCATTATACTGCAAGGAGAAATAAATCTCTTGCAACAAAATAATAGAATCATGCACTCAACATTTGGCAATATTTCTTTTCTTTCTTGGTTTCTTAGAGGAAATAACAGAATTAACACAAACAATAAATAGGTCTTGGCTCTGGTGACATATCTGATTAAAGATGTAAATGTGCAAAATTTCCAAGTTACATAACAGATATAGTCAGACAACTGTAATGCAAAAAGATGACAAAAACACATTCAAGGACAAATTCTCAAAATGGAATTTTAGAAGGTGATAGTGACATTTTATCTGGCCTAACCATAAATGAATCTCACTGAAATCTAACAAATGAACTGAATTTAAGAAAGAAGCTAGTATTTCCAAGTAAAACAGAACAATGTTTAGCATTAGCCAAGGGGCATTTTGCCACTTCAAATATTTTTGGCATCATTTTCCTACATGTATAAAAATACTGTACCTGATCTTACACATATATCAAATATTTCACGAAAGTAAGAACAGCAGCAGGATGATCATCAATTTTTTTTAAATTTAGTATCCAGCAAAACTATATTGGTTATAATAAATTGTATTGATATTGAAACTCATACAATTCTTTCAGCAGAAATATTAGGCTTAGATACCTTATGTATTTCTTGGAACCAAAGTCATCTGAACAGAAACCCAATTTTTCCTCATTTCATATTTTCCAAATGCTCCGCTTAGTTTCCCCTATATAGTTGCCATATAATGAGCAGGATTAATCTTAATTACTATAAGAGATGCCAGTGGAGGTGGTAAATTTCCTCGCACATTTTTGGAATTTTTTCTTTGTTTTGTAGCAGGTTTCCTCATTTCTACAACTAGCTCAAAGATAATGCAGGGCTCAGTAAAATAAGGGGAATTGGATCAAAATAAAAGGAACTTAGTTTCCTCGTTGATCTCAAAATGCATAACGTAAGAGCAAATGTGACATGTGAGACACTGGTGCATGTTTTAAACAGGACAATGGAAATCCATCTTCATGGAGTAGTTGGCATCTTGCCATACCAGTAATGATTTCATATGTGTGACATTGTGAAGTAACGGATGATAAAATTATTTCTTAAGAAGTACAAATCCTCCAATTAGTGATGGCTATTATTTCCATAATTACATGTCAAAAGCCCATGTGAGAGAGTCCATTATTTATGATTTATTCCCTTAACAGCTACATTAATGAGCTGGCAAACTATTTCTATTAGACTTTTTAAACAACAAAAATAAATCAATGTTTGGTCACTGAAAAAAAGCAATATTTCATGCATAATCTTAACATTATTTATACTTAATTATATGAAATAACGCATGGCTTTTTAACGTTATGGAGATTATCAATAAATTTTGTTGCTATGCCATTCAATAAAATTTTGATAATTTGTCCTAAATTATCGAGGACCATTACCTCTCACAAAATGCAGGATCGGCATAATTAATTAATTTATTTTCACCAGCAGAATTAAGGGAATGCAAAGGAGATCTTCAAGCAGTAGTAAATAGCTAATGGAAGCTGGAACCTTGAAAGCAGGCTGGAGAAATATACGTTTTTTCACTTTCAAAAGTGGTATTTTTAAGAGCCGATATACAAGTTAAATTTAGAAAATTACTCTAAAATTAAGATAGACAAAACAGCCACAGGCTCAAACTACATTGATCAATTTTAGGACAGATACCAAAAGGATTCTCTCTTAGTGACTCTTATGGTAGAGGAAAAAGCACTGACTCATTCAAAAGCAAATAAATCTTGAGTAAATCTGATGATTTGTGTGTAGATTTAAAAAAAAAATCAGTATAATGTTCACCCTCCCGAACTGTGGAAAACCATAAAATGAGCAATATAATAAAAGGTACAACATTTTCTATTCATGCTAGTTTTTCCCCCCAATGCATTTAGTCTTTTCCAACCTGCACGCTTTTAACTTTAAAGTAACTCTGAGCTGAAACAATCAATGGTGTGCAGAGCCATTTAGTAGACTCCGCCTAGTGCATACATGACAGCATCACTGCAATGCCTTCCCACACTGGTTAGCACTGGTAGTCAACCCCATACCATGTTTTTTGGTCACCAAACGTCAAATGTCGATCAGTACTGATTTCCCCAAATCTCTCCCACAGAGTTGTTTTGAACGCATTAATAAGGAGAGCCAACCCATCAGCAACAGATGGTATTGTCGCACGCATGAAGGGCAATGATAGCACAAACACATTCCACATGTCCTAATGGCCACTATTACCGGCCCACTATACCCTGTAGCCAGAGGCAATTCATAAGGGACAGGCAGAATGTTATTTCTTTTTGTCACACCTGCTTCCCTGTAACTCTCCTAGTCCTGACAATCAATGTTATATGCTTCACCATATGTTCCCTCATTCAAATAACTACACACTTGTCACAAGATGTTTGCGATAGAGATGAAGTTTGCTTCAAATATGTATGTTGACGATTGCAGTTCCACTGATTATCCTCTCTGGAAGTGTGCTACAGAACACTTGAGGGTTTCCTTCACAATGTGAACACTGCAAATGAGATATCATGAACACACTGTACGCTCGGGGTTATTATATTATTACATGAACTATTATGAACCCATGCGGTGTGTAAGGCTACGTTGATGAACACAGTATAAATATATGCTTAATTTGGGGTGTACCAGATGTCCAAACTCAAACCTTCTCCCTATTCACCTCATTAATTGTACAATCCCTTAACTGACTGAAGTTAACAGCATCGTCTCAGATGTTCAACCACATGTTCTGCTGGCTGTTCTTCAAATGGGGTTTTGATCCTAAATATCACAGTAGCATGAATTAAAGTTTGTGATTTGGCACAGATATCTATGCCTCAAAATAATAAAACAATTCTGCATCCCTCCTAACAGTCACTCAATCTTATGTCAGTCTGCATTTTGTTTCAAATCCATATTTCTGTCCTTTCTTGTCACTTTCTGATCTTATTCTGACCCATCCTTCATGCTGCCAGAGAGTTTCCAGAATTATTCCAACTCTGCATGATAGTCAAACTAAAAAAATAGTAGTGTTCTGGTTGCTTTGTGTCATGCTGTATTACCATTTCTACCAATTTTCAGCAAAATAGGCCTTTCAATTTTGAATTTTATAAAAGAATCATTAATCGAACAGTTTCATAAATGATTCTTTAAATTAATTTTTATTGTTAGGTGAAATTTTTTAAGCAGCCTAGAGAAGCATATGTGAAATCGGCCACTACTTTGTTGCTAAAGTGGTTGAAAATTATAACATCAAAACCACTCTTTCATACAATCCAGAGAAAATTATCTTCCTTTAAACAGGAATACAGTTATTACTGACACTTTGAACGAAAAGCAAATCAACTTCAAATAAGTCAAAGTTTTGTGTCCATCTTCCCTTTGTTATTTACTCCCATCCTCTCAGTACTCACGGGGATCATCGGGCCCTCCAGGATATCAGATAAGTGGCCAATCTGTAAGTGAACCAAGCAATCAATGGCATGCAATTCATCTGTCATGGTTCACACAAAGAATCTGACATGCTGGATAGATTACTGGTCTCTTAAATGATAGAACTGAATGGTTCCATTATTTGTGTGTTGCAGATGGCACAGGACAGAAGTCTGGTGCCATGGAATCATGTTGGGTAGGGGTCGTGGGGAGGTGCAGTGTTGGGAAAACAGTTGGACAGTGAGCTATAGGGAAGATAAACTTGCAAAAACAAGTTACTTTTGGATTTCTGGGCCCTGCTTGATAAACTCAGAAGACAGCGACCAACGTGAACGACCAGTACCAAAGCACCCAAGCTGATCCTCGGTGTTTTGTTTTACTTTTTATTGAATTCAAATATCACCATCTGCCCTAATGCGAACTGAACTCGTGTCCTCAGAACATTTACCTGGGGTTTTAGACTACTAGTCCATGGATAAGACATAGGAGCAGATACAGGCTATTCAGTCTATTATGCTTGCTTTGCCATTCAATAAGATCATTGCTGACCTGATAATCCTCAATGACACTTTCCTGCCTTTACCCTGAACCTCGATTCCTTTACTGATTATAGGTCTGTCCATTGTAGTTCTGTAAGTTAACTTTCCAATGTTGGCTTCTAAATTATCCCTCATCTCTGCAGAAGTGCAATGTGTGTAGGAGAAAAAGAATTAACAGCAGAACTACTCAAGGTTCCTGTAGCGCTTTGTCAAAGAACCTGCTTTAATCAGCCCTGTGGACCATCTTCTGGCTAGAAAATCAGAGTCTGGGTATCCCTCAAGTAGTTCACTCCTGAAGCAAGACTGCAAAGATCCAATAATTTAATTTTAAATTTAACAATGGCTCCCAAATCCAAAAGGCCATGATTAATAGAGCACATTTGATGGGCTGAATGGCCTACTTCTGTTCCCATGTCTTATGGTCTTATCCTTGATCAATTTAGGTCAGAATTATTCACTTTGCAAATTATGTCAACTGAACTACAGATGTTGTATGAATCCCATGTGATGGACTAGATCACATTAAAATGGTACCAGCATCTCCACAGCACCCCCCACCCCGGGCAATGTACCTCCGTGGTCAGGTTCTCAGCCAAGACATGGGACAGGGCAGGAGTTAGATCCAAGAGGAATTCTTTCCTAATCCAGAATGCCAATCCAGCCAAAAAGTTTGAAACCATTCACATCAGTGATTAACTTGGAGCAATTCTGAGAGCAAGCTGGCAAGACTGGGCTAGGGGTAGACCCTGACAGGTGAACTCCCCTCATGTCCAGAATACAGGGCCAGACCCTCATTCCTTTCCATCACTGTGCTTTCATTCTGGCCAGAAACCTTAAGAATTGGACTCTCACTTTGGCAGGGATTTGGTTTTTTAAAAAAGTCGGATGTGGGCAGCAGCACTGCCAAGGTCAGCATTTACCATCCATGCAGAATTTCCCTCAATACAGTCGTGATGAGACATCTTTTTGAAATGCTGCCTACATAGTGACAGTACTCCCACATAGCTATTAAGTGACAAACTCCAGGATTTGGGAAGAGCAATGAAGAAGAAACAATAAAAATGTAATGCTGACGAGGATGTGGTGGAACACATAGTTGGAATGTCAGGAAGCATTTGTATTCCCAGACAGATTATGACCTTTGAAACAGATGTCTGAACTAACAGTGACAGCAGAGGTCAGTATAATGCCCTAGTCCCCACTAATACATTTATTTTCACTGAGCAGCGCTGAAGTGAAATCAATATAAAGTTTATCTTCCCTTGAAGCGGGGTGGGGGGGGAAATGATAGACTTTCAATTACTTTGTTATGCTTGAAGAGTTTTTTCAAAATATTTTCAAATCAAGTATGCTCATTTAAGCTGACTGAAATTGAGCGAAACTTAAATTTCAAAATTAAAATGCGTCAGGGAATCAGTTTAAAAAAACCTAAACAATTGGTAAATTGTTTCACCGCGACAAATAACACACACTGTCTATGTCATAAGCAAATTTCACAGAAAAGAACAAAGTTTAAGAACAACCTCAATACACTGGTCACCCATCATCACATTAGGATACACTACAACGTGCTCCTGCTGTTTTTTTTCTCCTCACGACCAAGGGCTCTAGGTTATTTACTGTGCCAATGCTGGTTTCTCTTTACAGGAATTACTTTTCTTAAAGTAACAATATATGCATGTACCAGTGGCATTGCAGCATCAGAGTCCTTAATCCATTAGGAAATTAGATGTCAGATCTAAATCTGTAGTCACCCAACTTCCTATAAATCTTCAAATCTAGTTGTCCTATCATTCTGTTTAAGTGGCTGCAGCTGCCATTTATAAGTCTCAAATGGATGAGCAGCCTAGAGCTTATGAATGGGCTACAGAACGTTCCAACTTCATTCCCATCACAGAAACCAATAGTATGAAAGTACTTCCAATAAAACCGAAAAGTGCTATTTGATTTCTGGCAATGACATCATGCAGCCGCCGGCTTGTAATGTCTCAATGAAAACAGAGACTGTTGTAGTTTTTCCGCCGTGTTAGTTTTTCATCCATTAAAGTGCACAGATCTTTCATGCCCCATCAGTTCTAGTTACTGTTATACTTTTCTTTTCTCCCTTATAACAGACTGTTCAAAAGAAAAAGTCCACCTCAACAGCTGTGCTTGAACATGACTTGTCACTACAAAATGCAATTGTAACAAAACATTTTGGGTTCTTTATAGGCTAATAAATATGATTGTATGCAAGATTTTGCATACAGTTTAAATAGTGGCCCACTGGATTGAAAGCTTCAACCAAAGCTTATTAAAACAATAATTAAAATTCACATTAGCTTCTTTGCATTTTTCCTGTCAATGTTTCTCCTAAAGAGGACAAAACACATGCTTGGGTGAAGCGTCAAAGGCACTTGCTGCACCCTATTCATTCATCACTGTTGAGACTAGACAGTATTCTTCAATTCATGGGATATCTCTTACACAAAGCATAGTTATTTTTCATAAAATTTACAATATTTTAAAATAACTGCAACTCAAACAAAAATAAACACGTGATGGAATTTCAAAGGAGCTTAAAAAACTCAAAAATAAATGACCCCACACTTGCACAATGTTAGAAAACGTGACTGAAAATGCCTCAAAGACAGACCCACATACACAAACACACATTTCAAATTAAAAAATTGGCTTTGAAAACTTTCCTCAAGGTTCTACTTTTTCTTTCCACTCATACATTGTCATGGACAGACAAAACAAAACTAGTCTGGCTGAAATTCAGACCACACAACAAAAAACCTAGAATGGAAGCACTCAACGGAGCATAAAACTCTGCAGGGCACAATTTGTTTTATGCAGTCTGTCCACATATCACGCACTGACGTGGAAAATAGCAGCTAAATCTAGCTTCCAATAAAAGGACAAGACGCAGACTGGTAGCATATTGTTTCAGACCTACGATTTTCCAATGGCAGCTACAGGAAAAGAAATATTAAGAAAAATACAAGGAAAGGGTGGAAGGGTTATTTCAGGATACTGTAATGCAATTTCTAGTCATCACTAATTAAACAGTGTAACTAAGTGCCTGGTAATGAGTTTCCTAAGGACTCTCTTGGCTAAAAAGGACCTTTGGTGCAAAGAAACTATTAAAAATAAGGCATGAACTTTAAAAATATAAGTTAATGCAAAAATATTTTGAGCTGCATTTTTATTCAGATTTCAACTTCAAGTCTTTGAAATGAATACCTATTAGCACATCACATTTCCTTACCTTTAGAATGACAGCATTCTGCCTGGAGAGAAGTATACAATATTCAAACTCTAAAGATTCAATTTATATACAAATGAGAATGCTTTCCCAGTTTTTAAAAAAGCAGCAATACTACTTCATCAAGGCAAATGTTGAATTAAACTATCATTCCCACAAATGTAGGCACATTGACATTGCAAGAGGCCCAAAGCGAAAACAAGTTTGACAGCCACATTACTCCTGCCTGTGGATATCAGTCAACAGGCTAAGACTGCTCAGCTTTAGTAGCTAACTGGGTCTGAATTTACAATCTCTGTAAATACCACTGCTTTATTTTTAATGCAACAACTTCCGCAACACTTATTGCAGTGAGAGGAATGAAAGTGAAAGAATTTGCACTCAGTTGATGATTTTCTTTACAACCAGGAGGAAGAACAGGTGTGGAAAATGGAAGTATTGCAATGTGTTTGTACAGGTGAAGTTAGGGTTTGTATTGTATCACGGCACAATGCAGGGAACAATGTCTGCATCTGGACCAGATCCAGAGGGCCTTTCCACTCATTTATATGGATGTGAATGAGGTCAGAAGGCTCTGCATTTGTCATGAAGTGGGAGCTAAAACTGGAAGACAACAGAAACTAGCCATAGCACAGGCATCAGCATGACAATGTGGAAAATTGCACTGGTATATCCGAAAGACAAGAACACAGGTCAAATCCAACCTGGCCAATTAATGCCTCCGTCTACTCTCACCAATCAGTAAAGTGGTGGGACGTGTTATCAACAGTGCTATTGTGCAGTACCTGCTTAGTAATAGTCTGGGCACTGATGGTCAGTTTTGGTTTTGTCAGGGCCACTCAGCTCAGTCTTAGTTCAAACATCAGTAAATTCCAGAGGGGAGGTGAAAGTGACATGTCTTGACATCAAGCAGCCCCATCAAAACTGGAACCAAAGGCAACAGGAAAACCGTCCACTGGTTCAAGTGACACCTGGCAAAATGGAAATGATTATACTTGTTGGAAACCAGTCATCTCAGCTCCAGGGCATCCTCAGGGTCATGTCCTAATGCAACCATCTTCAGCTGTTTCATAAATGACCTTCCCTCCATCGTAAGGTCAGAACTGGGGATGTTGGCAATGATTACACCATGTTCAGCACCATTTGCAACTCCTCAGTTACTGAAGTAGTCCATATCCAAATGCAGCAAAATCCAGCTTCAGCTGACAAGCCAAAAATGCCAAGTGCCAGGCAATGACCATCTCCAATAATAGACAACCCAACCATTGCCCCTTTGATATTCACTGACATAAGCATCAGAATCCTCCACTTTCAACATCTTAGTAGTTACCATTGACCAGAAACTCAAACTGGTTTAGCCTTAGAAAAAGTGGCTACAGCAGCAGGTTCGACAATTGGTATCCTGCAGCAAGCAACTCACCTTCTGACTCCCCAGAACCTGTCCTCCATCCATAAGGCACAAGCCAAGAGTGTGATGAGAACAGTTCCAACAACATAAGCTTGACACCATCCAGGACAAAGCAGCTACTTGATTGGCACCATATGCACAAATACTCAGTCCCTCCACCACTGATGCTCAGTGGAAGGAATGTGTACCTTACACAAGATGCACTGCAAGAATTCATCAAGGCTCCTTAGGCATCACCTTCTAAACTCAAGAGTATTACCATCTCAAAGGACAGGGGCAGCAGATACATGGTACCACCACTGACTGGGAGCAAAACATGATCTGCAAAGGGGAGGGGAAAAGGGAAGTCACAAAGTAGTGAAAGGTGTCACACAGGTGAGAGTGTGAGGGGAGAGGGAAGAAAGGGTGGATGGGTGGACAGACGGACGGACAGAAGGAAGGGAGAGAGGGTCTCCCACTAGGGGGAGGGGTGCAGTTTTAAACCTTTCATTAAATGGGATACTTTGATGTTATTGAGGTAATGAATACATTGCAAACTGACGTGTTGGCTGAAGTTCAGGAACTACTAGACGACAGAAAATAAAAGTGTGGTAGAAAGTGTTCCAATGAGTGTTATCACAATTGGATAATGTAGTATTGAATAACTTTGTTTCATTAAGATTTGTATTTGTGCTAACACGTCATGGTGGCTCAGTGGTTAGCAGTGCTGCCTCACAGCGCCAGGGACCCGGGTTCAATTCCACCCTTGGGCCATTGACTGTGTGGAGTTTGCACATTCTCCCCATGACTGCGTGGGTTTCCTCCAGGTGCTCCGGTTTCCTCCCACAGTCCAAAGATGTGCAGGTTAGGTGGATTGGCCATGCTAAATTGCCGATAGTGTTCAGGGATGTGTAGATTAGGTAGGTTATAGGGGGATGGGTCTGGGTGGGATGGTCTGAGAGTCTGTGGACATGTTGGGCCAAAGGGCCTGTTTCCACACTGTAGGGATTCTATGATCTATGATCTCAAAGCATTTTACCTTTCAAAAATTACTTGAGGTACGGTGATTATGTTGGCGGGGGGAGGGAGTATGTTTGACTAACTAAAAACCTGTTGGTCTTCTGATTTACATATTATATCACAAAAAAAAAAATCAATATTTTCCTTGTATATCATGGCTTTCAAAAGTTACTCCATTGTACTGATTGAGTATATTGTTAAATTTGTCTAATTCTGCTTCTTTAAGTCCAATCTATTAAATGAGCACAAATATGAGTGTATAACCAAATAAAGCAGTTCGTGAAAATGAAAACCAAGCTAATAACCAAAAGGTAGCTCCTAAAAATCAAACAATAGTTCTTGAGAAAATCTCTGGAGGACTGCTCGAAAACAAAATCACTTCTACTTGACTTTATCATTCCACCGTTGACAATCAGTTAACTCACTTGTCTGGAGCAAACTAATTGCTTCCCTAAAGACCTCACTGTCTCGTTATTCACTTTCTCCTTTTAGAAACTCTTCACACATTTTACCCCACCTAACATCACATCTCAAGTTGGCTCAGCACCAAATTTTGATAACGTCCCAACACTATCCCCACAGTGCTTTGGGATAGTTTGCCTTGCTATAGGCACTGAATAAATGCAAGTTCTTATTATTTGACAAGAAAACATCTAGATGAACGTCTGTTGCTAATTAGAAGGTAAAAAAGGCATATCAGATATCAGTCTAAGCTCCAAAACTACTGTAACAATAGTGCAACAGCATTACAGAAAATGAACAAAAGAGGAACAAGGTAATAAATCATTTTTCATATCATGAAAACATCAAATGAAACAGGTCAGCCACTTTTTCATGTTAATTATAAATCAGTTGTTATTTGCTATGTGACAGAATATTGCCTGAAGGAAAATTCACATGTTATTCAGAAAAATAATTATACTGTGGCTACATTAATCCAAAGAGTTGACATGAAACATCAGTAGGAATGCTTTGTTCATCATCTTACTGGATTTTGAAATGTACTCGACAGTGCCATTACCTGAAGCTAAAACAATGATGTACAGATGTTGAAATTGCTGATTAAAGTTTAAAAAGCAAAGAATGCTTTATGCCATTAGGTAGTACAGGTTTACAGAACACTACTCTTAAAAGTCGCATTGCTCTTCTGGAAGTTTCCATTCTGCTATAAGCAGGCATTCCAATCCAAATTTAATCACTGAATGAGGCAATGTTGTGCAAATTCTAAATCTACATCTCTCCAATGTAGCCAAATTACAACATATTCAAGACTTGTTGTGCCTCTGAAACAATCAAGATTGTATTCAAGAGTGACTGTTCATTGGGACAGTCGGCTCGCGCTACATCTAATACATAAAAGAAAGAATTGAAGATTTGGGAGTTGTTTCCTCTTTTCAATCATTTCCTCGTCACAAAAGGCTGCTTCTGTCCTTTTCTAAGTAAAGCCTTAGCTAGGTAAGATGCTATTAAGTACTTAGGGAAGCATCCTTCTGAGGTAGGGATGACACCAACTGCTGCTGTGCTTATTTTTATTAATAGTTGCTCATGACTAGTAAAAAATATCTTGGAGAACAGTTATAACAGTAATGTTTTAGGCACAGAGCTTTACAGCCTGGAAATGCATATCAGGAATTTAATAGCTACAAATTTCAATTTTTACTGTAATAAGCATGTGGGTTTTTACTTTCTTTAAGTTATGTACATTGTATGTTAAATTGTACCTCTGGATCGGAAAGTTGCATCTCACTTTTTAAGACTGGCAAAAGAGCAAAACCAGGGAATTGCAGACCACACAGCCCAACAATTTCCCCATGACCGATGTTACAGTCTATAATCAAGGATTAGGTAACTGAACACCTGGGAAATGCTCAGTTAATCAGGGAGAGCCAGCACGGATTCATGACAGGTGGATCGTGCCTGACAAACCTCTGAATTTTTTGAAGAAGTGATAATGTAGTGGAAAAGGAATGTCTACGGGTGTTGTTTACCAAATGCATTCTGGAGACCCAGATGAAGTCCCATTTAAGAGACTGTTAACTAAAGTAGAAGCCCATGGATTTGACAGCAAATTACTGACTAACTAGGAAATTGGTTCAGTGGCAAACGACCGTAATTAGGATAATGGGTAGGTACTCAAATAGGCAGGATGTAACTAGTGGAGTCCCACAAGGATCTGTTGGGGCTTCAATTATTCACATTATTTATTAACAGCAATGGCATAGAAAGTCATGTATCCAGACTTGCTGATGACACAAAGTTATGCTATCATCTACAATGCTGCCTAAAATTACAAAGGGATATTGATAGATTAAGTGAATAGGCAAAATTGTGGCAGATGGAGTTCAATGTAAGCAGGTGTGAGATTATCCATTTTGGACTGAAACAGCATAGATCTGGGTACTTTCTAGACGGTATGAAGTTAAACATAGTGGATGTCCACATTTGGGAGTTCAGGTGCATAGATCATTAAAATATCACAAACAGGTGCAGAAAATAATTAAACTAATGAAATGATGGTCTTTCTATCCTTTTGATCCTTAGCATTAGCCAAATGGATTCGGTCCTTCAACCTTCTGAAACACCCACTCTCCCCAGTATTGTAATGCCCTTAACCGATACTGCCACCGCTCTTGCTTTTGTTTTCCCCTGAAAAAGCTTCCTTATCTTTTTTCCACACTTTGTAACCAGAGACATTTAACACCCTGTCCTGCCCTTTCTCAAGCTAGGTCTCAGTTATTGCAGTTACATCATAATTCCACATGGCAATCTTTGCCCAATCTTATTAACTACACTTATGCATTCACATAATGCAGTTTAAACTTTGAGTTTGGCATCATTACTTTCTCCGAACATTTTCTATTCTCGCGTTACCTGTCCCTTCCCGCATCTTGTGCGGCCTAGTAATACTCTAATGTTCTCTTTGTTCAATTTGCCTTGTACAGATACCAATGCTGCCACCCCAAAGCCAATTTCAATGTCACTGGAATCTAAAGCCCTACCCCATGGCATTATTTTTGGAGCCATACATTCACACTTGAGGGCAGCACTGGGAGTAATCTGGAGAAGACTACATTGGAGGTCCTACATTTCGAATTTTCTACCTGGCTGCCTAAATTCTGAGTGCAGGATTACAGCCCCCTTCCTATCCATTTAGTTCATACCAACGTGGGACACTGTGTGGCTGTTCCCACTCCACCCCAACACCAAGAACAACATCCTGCTGTCACTTTCTGGCATCCTTGATCCTAGCACCAGGGAGGCAATATACAATCCTGTTTGATGGCTACAGAAATCCCTGTCTGTTCCCCTAACTAAGCAATCTCCCATCAGTACTGCCCTTTCACACTACATCTTTTCCTCCTGTACATCTGCGCCACTAGTGGTGCCGTGGACTTGGCTTTTGCTGCAATCCCCTAAGTAATCATCACCCTGTCAGGTATTCAAAATGGAAAACTGATTAACGAGTGGGATGGTTGGGTGTTTTTCTTGGAAATTTGGTGGTCACCCATTTCCTGTCTGCCTGCTTGCCCCTATCTGCAGCATAACAAATTCTGACCGTGCATTGTACATGTACCTCAGTGACTCCAGTCACCACTCAAGCTCCAAAATGTAAGCATTAGCTTATGCAGTTGGTGACACCTCCTGCTTATATGACCATCAGGTTCACGTAAAGTATTCATAACTCTCCACAGGATGGACGTTCCACTTGGCTGAGTTGCTCTACCATACCTTAAGGTCATTTTTAATTTGCTTTAACTGATTTTAACCTTACTCTATACTGTTTACTATAAACTGGAAATTACAAGGAAAAATTCCTTACCCTTACTCAATCCGCTGTCTCTCCTTTCAAAGTCTTTTCTTGCCCTGTGCTAATTTATAAAGTGTACTTGAAATTGCTTGCTTCCAACATAACTCCACTGGTGACTCCATTAAGAAAAAAATGCCAAGACCAAGATTTTTCTGCTACAGTACAACAAACCTGTTCCAGCCAAGAAATTTACAACATTGATGCAATGTCACAGTTCATCTTCTGCTCCATACGCAGTCCACTCTCTCAGCAGCAGCAGTTAGCCCCATACTCCTCTGATCTTTCACCCTCTCTCATACTGGTTTTTTATGGTTCTGGCCTCCTTTAATCCCTGTATTAACATAGCAGCTTTCACATAGTAAAATCTCCCACCTTTTAACTTATTCACTTCAGTAACAAGGAACTCAAGCAATGAATCCCAATAGTATACCATAGAGACTGCTTTTTATACGTACTCTGGTGAGTTATCTGTAGTTTTAATCTTAGTACCTATAATTTCTTGTCAATAACTTCACTTCTTTATCCCCAAGGAACCTTCCATAAGACCATAAGACATAAGAGTGGAAGTAAGGCCATTCGGCACATCGAGTCCACTCTGCCATTTAATCATGGCTGATGGGCATTTCAACTCCACTTACCCGCACTCTCCCCGTAGCCCTTGATTCCTTGCAAGATCAAGAATTTATCAATCTCTGCCTTGAA
>JAHRHZ010000014.1:63231529-63261317 GCA_024137785.1 Ginglymostoma cirratum
TAGAATTAGAGGGGGTCAATTTAGAACGGAAATGAGGAGACATTTCCGTTCTAAATTGACCCCCTCTAATTCTAAGGCTGTGCCCACGGGTCCTAATATCCCCACCTAACGGAAACAACTTCCCAGCGTCCACCCTTTCTAAGCCATGCGTTATCTTGTAAGTTTCTATTAGATCCCCCCTCAACCTTCTAAACTCTAATGAATACAATCCCAGGATCCTCAGCCGTTCATTGTATGTTAGGCCTACCAGTACAGGGATCATCCGTGTGAATCTCCGCTGGACACGCTCCAGTGCCAGTATGTCCTTCCTGAGGTGTGGGGCCCAAAATTGGACACAGTATTCTAAATGGGGTCTAACTAGAGCTTTATAAAGTCTCAGAAGCACATCGCTGCTTTTATATTCCAACCCTCTTGAGATAAATGACAACATTCCATTCGTTTTCTTAATCACCGACTCAGCCTGCGAGTTAACCTTTAGAGAATCCTGTACTAGCACTCCCAGATCCCTTTGTACTTCGGCTTTACCTTCAGTAATTACTTGTAATAATTGTTTAAACAAAGCTTGACTGTCAGTCTACTTCAACTTGAATCAGAAAGGAATTAAAAATGAAACTTAGATTAGCTACATACATCTACACTTCACTGACCATGCGATGGACAAGGCTGCTTGACACTGACAACATCCATACTTTAAAGCATAAAAAGGCAGTAGGGAATTATTTTTTGGTTTCAAATGATTTAAATGCAAAGATTAGTGCACAAAACACTAAACAGTTAATTAAGCTTAACTTTAATGACCTGGGCTGTTTATGAATAACCCACAAAACCGCTGGAGAAATTCGACTAGCAACACCTCCATCACATTCTCCAGGGATGGCAGAACTATTGGGAAAAAAAAACAGCTCTTTTTGAAGTCAGCTCTACACCGATTCAGACAACACACCCGCAAGAAAGATGGATCGGACACGTGTAAACATGTTGAAAGGTGACTTCCCTATCCGGTGACATTTTCTCAACTCACAAATGGCCGACTTTCCAGGGAAAAGTAGTAAAAGCTACAGTGGTACTTCGAAGCTCTCCTTGAAGATGGCTGTTTACTATCTATCATTTAAAATGGCAACACATTGAGTCCAAACACCTTAAATGATGAGGCACAGCAAAGGCAAATGAGGGAAAAGAAAAATATCTAGTATTCCAGATCCATTAGTTTATGGGACTTGCCTCATGTGCCCAAAGGGTTGGGAATTGGCCTGATCAGTCATATGAAGGCTTACAGCAGAAACTTGTAGCTCTGAGTAGATGCCACTCTTGAATGAAGGATGAATCAATGACGGTCACCAACCTTCACAAGGGCAATTAATGATGAGCCCTAAACGCTGACCATCCCAGCAGCACATATATTCCACAAAATAAATTTTAAAAAACGACTGCCTAGGTTAACCATGGAGCTCAACTTGTCATAAAAAGATACTGCATGCATAACTTGTGGTTTTGCAGCTAAATATTTGAATCAAATCTACACACATATGCAAGTCAAAGTTACAATTATGAAAACTGCAGCTGCGAACTGTTTTTGTTTTAGATGCGATGGTAACTTCAAATTACACATTTAGCTGAAAAGCAAACCATTTAAAAAGCACTAATTCAGTAAACAGCAGTTTGCACTTACTGACACATCAGTCTACCAGCAATTAAAAACATTTAAAAATATATACAGCTTACAGTCCCTATAGGGGACCCTGCCAACCACACGATGCAGTCTACACTTGGGATGGGAGGAGCTTAAGGAAAATATGCGGATCATGACAAAGACCGATTAGCTTGTGGATAAACAATCACAAATGTAATTACATTGTAATTTTAATCCAAGCCATTCTAACAGTGACCAGCTGGTCTTAACTGGAGATGAAAAGCACTTACCACATACTCAAATACAAGGGTCAGGGTCTCCTTGGTATGAATGATGTCATGGAGCAGAACTATGTTAGCATGTTTCAGCCCTTTCAGCAAGGAAGCTATAAAAGAAATGAAAAGGAAACTTTTAAGAAATGATATAGGTAGACTTGACAGGGACGACTGATCACTGGCCAAAAGCCTCAGGTGCCAACGATTCATTTAAAAATCAACATTACCAATATTAAGCTGCACTGGTGCACAACTGTGCAACATGAAAAATGTTATGCAGGTTTTGTTCTGTGGAAGTGATGTGTGCGCCTGGGCACATAAGAAAATTTCAAGGGAGAACACACTGGAAAAAGTGAGCTACGCACTACTGAATTTTAAAAGGAAACATGGAAGAGTAAATCAATTTATTAACCCAATAAAATCTACATTGTAAGGTCACTAGTCCAGAACGCTAGTCATCAAATTTTTTTCCGGATTTTCAAATTTTCCGTATTATGGCATGACACTAGAATGCCTAACCACATCAGAAAGATCAAAAAGAATATAAATATTGCCCTGAATTTTAAAAACTGTGACAAAACATTATAAAATCAGTAATAAAAATACACTGCATCTTCCATTTTTTCCACTTCACAAAGTCCTGCAGTAAAATGGTGCCAATGACACTGAAGAATGTTTGGCTCAGGCCAACGTTTTTCTGAACAACTGGTTTTTCCAAACAAGAGTGTTTTGGTCTGGAGAAGTTGCAATATATTTATAAAATCAACCTTAATAAATGGACGAATAGATGGGACAGTGAAATAAAGTTTTTTTTCCAAATTTAGGTTCCAAATAAAACCCAACCCACAAAGATGGATGTCATCACCTCCTTTTACCCAATCGGGGCGAGACAAGATCTGCCAAACAGTGGTGATACTATCAGATTAGCTATCCAGAGGCCTGGATGAATGATCCATAGACCAGGAAAATTTAAATTCAAAAAACTGAAGAGATCCCCAAACTTTTGTTTTAAAAAGAAAAGTGAAGACAAGACAAGACACAGAAAGCAAACCTAAAATTACATTCACATTTCTGTTGTTCTGCTGATATAACCACAAAACATACAATTAATTTTACAGCATTGCATTTCTTTAAAACAGAGCTTCAAGTCAATGTACGTGTTATAAATTTGGGTGCACAGCTCATTGATTCCACAAGATGTTTGATTTGATAATCTCATTAAAAATCACAATGAAAATTCTCCAAAAAATGTAGTGAATTTAAACACCCAAGTTTCCAAATACATTCTCTGTACACAATCTCTGCACTGCAAATTTATCCGATATGATATTCCAATACAATACCTGGAAAGTATCTACACTCAACAAACTTGAGAACTAGATTTACTCTTCACAATATACACAGTTTGTCCTCCTCATTTTCCAGTTAGATTTAGGCAAAGAGAATTTAATAAATAAATGTAGCTCACTGTACACATGCCAGGTCCTAAAACGGAGTACAGCAAAAGTGTAATGAAATAATACGGGGAAAGTGAATGGAATTGGTCCAAAAGTGAAATCACAGTGACACGTTAGTGTCATTTGGCAGATTTCCAAACTGTCATTCAAGTTACTTTGCCTTGACAACACACCAGCTCTTACTGCAGCTTATAAAATTACATGGATGCTATTTTCAACAGTCAAAACAAACTGTCTTGAATACGGAGGAATTTGACAATACTCTAATTAACCGTGGGTTTGATGTAATCATTTTATATGTTCCCATGTGCATTTTCAAAACCTTAAACAGTCCAGATTACCAACTCGGCATGTCCCACAAGCTTAGCACGAACAAAGAATAGAGCTAACTGATCATTAGCCTGTTACCACACAAAACCTACCAACAATATGTCGCCTACAACATGATATCAAAGTCAAAAAAAAAACAACTTTAACTTAACATCAAAAATGTCAAGAATCAAAGATTTCTCTGTAATCCAGCAGATAGCTTAAAAAGTGTATTCTTATGAAAGCATAATTGAAATGTTCCCAACCTAATAACTTCACAAGTGTCTTGCTAATTGTTTGAGGTTGAACTAGACTGTTGACAAATTTGACCCCAAGATGGATTTTCAACTATATACTGAAACCAGTCCTAAAAATGCCTGATCCACCTCCATAACATCTCACAGCTCTACTTATCTTTTAGTTCATCTACTACTGAAGCTCTTATCATTTAGCTTCAGACATAAGCACTCTAATGCATTCCCTCTAGTTTTCCATGTAATACTTGAGGGCACTTAACACTCTGCTGCTGATGTCATAGCTCGTTCAAAGCCCTGCGCACTTATCAATCCTGTGTTCATAGATGTGCACTGACTTCTTTTTAAGCAACACCTTAGTTATAAAATTGTCAGCCTTATTTTCAGATCAGAAGCTGGTAGTACCAATGTCCATCTCTATAATCTCCTCCAACCTGAAAATCATCTGAGATACCTACACTCTTCCAATTCTGACCTTCCGATCATTCCCAATTTTAAAACCTCTGCATGCTGCCAACATCCTAAGCTCTCTTCCTCCTTCAAAAATGTACCTATTTGACCACAATCTTGTTCAATTGGTTGATGCTTCCTTATGCAACACAGTGCCAAATGTTGTCTCAATACTCCTCTGCAGCACCTCATGTTTTATTATGTTAAAGAAGCTATATAAATGCAAATTTGTTGTTTGTCAATTTCAATTTTTATAAATCTATTACACGAAAATGCATGTTTAGTGCTTTTACATTTAAAAGTGAATTTAATATTCAGCTGTAACTGCTGTTGAGTACAATTTAAAGTACCGAAACTGTGTTTCCAAAATTATTGTCAACCCTGGGATGATTATAACTTTGGAACCACTCTTTCCCCACAGTTATGCGCAAGAACTGATACAGGATTGGAGCACAAAAGTAAAGGGGAACACTCCAGTATCATATTAAGGTTGTATTGCAATGACAGAAATGCCCTCGCAAAAAGATAAAAATGATTTCAAGCCACTAGTTCAAATAACTACAGTTATCCCTGATACCCATAATCAATGCTTATCCCTTAAATCAACATCAAAAATAGATTACCTGTACGTTACCAGACTGATGTTTGTACAATTTTGTGTGGACATATTAGCTGTCACTTTTCTCATTATAAAAGTCATTGCACTTCAAAAGTACTTTTGACGCACAGTAGACATGAAATGTGTTGAGAGAATTCAGGTCTTTATTTTTCTTTTGAAATTCATCTATCAGTGTTATTAATCCACACAACCTTGCTTCCACACGGTTTCATCAAGCCTCATGAATATATCTGCTTATTCCCTAAATGCATCCATGCTATTGACCTAATGCATCTTGTGGCAATGAATGCCCTTTTTTTTAAAGAAACCACAGGGTAAAAGATACTTCTTCAAATTCCTTATTGACTTAATTAACATGTATTATGCTTAAGATCCTTGTTATCACCCTAAAATATTAGACAAGTAAAGTTCCTGACAATGCTGACCCTCCCTCAGATCAAGTATAGTAAACCTCTCTATTGAGCACCACTCAAAATGCACTGGCCAGCAAGATAATACATTCCAGATGGGGAAGTTCCAATATCCATTAACAAGAGTGGCGTTTTGGGCATACTTAACCAAACTAACCAAGTCCGGAAGAAGACAGCTGCTAGACTTGGCTTCTGCAGGTGGCAAGTGAACAAATTCTTTGAAAAATATTGAATAGTTCTCCAAATTTGCAGTTGACACAAAAATAGATGGTAAGAATGACAGTCTGCAGAGGGATATAGACAGGTTAAGTGAGTGGGTATAAATAGGCATGTGGAACATAATGTGGGAAAACGTGAGGTCATGGAATTTTGGCAGGGAGAAATAGAGCAGCTGGATGTTATTTAGGTGGAGAAATATTGCAGAAAGCTACTGAATGGAGGGACTTGGGAGACCTCATCCATGAATCTCAAAAAACCTAGCATCCAAGTTCAGTGGCAAATAGGGAAGTCGAAATGAAATGTTAGCTTTTATTTCAAAAGGAAAAGAATATAAAAGGTTGGGAGATTTTGCTAAAACTATACAAGGCACTGCCCAGACCACAGCTGGAATGCAGCGAGCAGTTTTTGGCTCCTTATCTAAAGAAATATATGCTGCATTGGAGGCAGTCCAGAGAAGATTTACTAGTCTGATACCAGGTATAGAAGGATTGTCTTATGGAGAAGTTGAGCAGGTTGGGCCTGTGCTCATTGTAATATAGAAGAATATCATAAAAACTTATTGAAACATGCATAATTCAGAGAGGACTTGACAGGGTAGATGTGGATAGGTTATTCCCTTGTGTGGAAGAGTCCAGAACTGAAAGGTACAATTTCAACAATGGGTTGCACATTTACCAGAGATGAAGAGGAATTTCTTCTGAGGGTTGTGAATCTGTAGAATTCTTTATTGCAGAGTGTCATCGAGATTGGGTCAAGTAGATTCAAGTTGAGATATTCAAATTTTAAATAAGCAAGGGAATCAAGAGTATGGAGGTAAAAAAGCTGGAAAGTAGAGCTGAGGATAAGATCAGTCATAACCTCAGAATGGCAACTCAATGGGTTGAATGGCCTACTTTTGCTCCGACATCGTATGGTCATCCTCACCACTGACTTGTCACTACACTGCTGTCCATGATGGCATTGTCTGCACAGAAACAGCGACAAAAGTGCCATTTCACAATGAGGACACCCCTATCATGTTGTTCAACATTCCCATTGCTGAATATCAAAATCACCACAAAAACAGGGTATTTCCCCATATTGCGCACAGCAAACTCCCATAAACAGCAAAGCTGCTATTACTTCTACATTACGACAGGCACTATACTACACAAAGACTTTTGAATCATCCAGTGGTGAAGAAAAGTGCACTACAAACACAATTCCTTTTTATTGATACCAGCTTTGCAATTCTAATTTTTGAAAAAGTTATTTAGCTTTATTCAGCTTGTTCAATTGTTATTGTGCAATATGAACTGATGTCTCTGGATGGATACAAAAACAAAGTTGCTGGAAAAGCTCAGCAGGTCTGGCAGCATCTGTGAAGAAAAATCAGAGTTAACATTTCGGGTCCGGTGACCTTTCCTCTGGATGGATAGGCCAGTCACATAATCACTATGTTGCTGTAGCCTAGACGTTATACACACAGTTACTGGTAGTATTTGCTAAACCAACTGGTGTCTCTACGACAAGGATTTACATTGTTAAACATTTCTTAAGTTCTCAATAATAACACAACACATTTCCATAATAATACATTTTATTAACAAAAAATACATTTAATATTATGAGAAAAATGGTAATTATAAACTTGTACAGTTTTTTAAAAATCTAGATCCGTCAGAAACTTGGCAGCAGTAGAATTTATTTTTAAAGTTCTTTTGCTGCAGACGTATTTCTCTGCAAGAATTAAGAACTGTCATTCATTTGATCAAATCTGCTCTGCAATTCAATACCACAGTTGATCTGCTTGTGGGCCATAGCTCCATTTTCTTGAGTGTAACTAACACACTAACACACACACACACACCTTTTGCTGATCAAATACTCCAGCCTCCACTGTCCTCTGTGGAAGAGAATCCGACATACCCATAACCTTCAGAGGCAAAAAAAGCACCTTTTTTCATTTAAAGTGTATGATGAGATCTCCCATTTAAAATGGTCTTATCTCTGAACTCCCCACCTAGGATGTCATTGGCTAGGCTAGCATTCATTGCACATCCCTGGCATCCAATGGAGTCAACCCCATTTCTGTGGGTCACATGTAGGCCAGGCCAGGTAAGGATGGCAGTTTCCTTCCCTGAAGGACAATAATGTAGCAGATGGGACTTTTCCCCGACAATCAACAACAGCTCACGGTCACCATTACACTCTTATTTCAAGTTCCACTACCTGCTGTGACGGGTCTTGAACCCTGGTCCCAGAGCACTACCTGGGTCTCTGGATTAAAAGTCTAGCTGCAACACTGAGAATTGCACCTCCCCTTACCTTATATCGATATCCTGGATCACTGATCCATCCACCAAGGGAAAAAGTTACTTCCTACTACACTTCTTCTGCTCATTCAAACGTTATACATTTCAATCACGTCCCTTCTCAATCTCCCTTGCTCCAATGGGTAGACTGGGGTCGTTTTCAATCTCTCTTCACAACCAAACCTCTGCAGCCCAGGCAACATCCTCCTAATTCTCCTCAGCACCCCCTCCAGTGCCATCACATCCCTCCTATAAAAGTGGATTACAGAACAGCACACAATATTCTAGCAGTGGCCTAACCAACATTTTAAACAGTTCCAACATTAACTCCCTGCTATCAAACTTTATGCCTCAGCTGAAGTCAAGTATCCCAAAAGCCTTCTTAACTAACATATCTACCTTTATTTCTACTTTAAGGGACTAGTGGAAATGTGCACATCAAGGTCTGGCTGATCCTCAGTGGTTCCCAAGATGTTACTATTTATTATGTTCCCTTATTCTGTTTGTTCTGAGGTGAGTGTATCACCGTTTACCTATCTGGACTGAATTCCATTTCCCACTGAGTCCCTATCTGACCAGTCCATCTCTACTTACCTGTAACCCAAGGATACCCTCCTCACTATTTATCATCCCACCAATTTTCATATCGTCCACAGCTTTACTGATCAACCTTCTTACTTTTAAGTTTAAATAATTCCTATGTACCACTAACAGCAATGGTCCCAATGTTAATCCCTGTGGAACACTACTGGACTGAGCTTTCTGGTCACAACACCTCTTAACCATTAGCCTTTGCTTCCGGTCATCCAGCTACTGTGGATCCAATTTGCCAAAATTTCCTTGGATCCCATGCGCTCTTGCCCTCACTATCATGTGGGACCATGTCAAAAGTTCTTAAGTTCAAGTAGACTGTGCCAAATACATTACCGTCATCTACACAACTGGTCAGCTCTGAGGAATTCAATCAACTTGAGTCAGATATGATCTCTCCTTAATGAAACCATACTGACTGTTCTTTATTAACCACTATCTTCCCAAATAATTCTGTCCCTCAGTATTGCTTCCAATAGTTGATAAAGGTTCAAGGGTTGGTGCTGTTCATTGCATAATTCTTGAATTTGCCTTATAGATCTCATCTCCAAATAACAAAATCTTTGTTTTTCATAAACTTACATCTGCTGTAGTCCTGGACTGCACCAAGGAACAAGAGACGGAATTGCTTAAACTTGCCAACTCAGGCTATAGTTTTGCCTTCACTCCAAGCCCCAAAGATGAAAATACCACCTTCATTAGTTATTGATTGCTTTTGGAGATTTTTGAAATTCATGGAATTATATGGCAAAGAAAGAGGCCATCCACTTCAGTAGGGAGCTCAAAAGAGCTATTCAAATGGCATTTGTACTCGCCTGCTTCTTCACAATGACCTTGCAGATTGCTCCTTTTCGAGTATATACTTGATTCACTTATGATGGTTGGCATTAATCTGGTTGGCATTAATCTGGTTTCCAATTCCTTGTGACATAATTAGTTTTAAATCTTAATTCAATACAGATGCTTTTTGTCAATCATTATAAATCCTTCTGAATGCCTTCTGATTACTTACAAAAGTGGAGATAGTTTGTTCCCCCCTGCATTCCTCAACATTCCTCATTAATTTGAATAGCTCTCCTGAATCATCCCTTAAAAGTATCCAGTACAAAGAGTAAACCTAATCTAAGAGTAAACAATCTAAGATCAATACACGAGTCGTCAGAGCATAACATCTTCAGTAATATGTCTAATACATTCAGAGACATACAGCATGGAAAAAGACCCTTCAGTCCATGTTGGAGTACTGTATGTAGTTCTGGTCACCCTGCTACAGGAAGGATATTATTAAGTTGGAGAAGGTGCAGAAAAGATTAACAAGGATGTTACCAGGGCTGGAGGATTTGAGTTATAAGAAGCTGGATAAACTTGGACTTTTTTTTAAAAACTGCAGCGTAGGAGGTTGAGGAGTGACCTTATAGAAGTTTACGAGACCATGACAGCTACAGGTAAGGTGAGTAGCAAAAGCTCTTTTCTTCAGGGTGGGGGAGTTCAAAAGTACAGGGCGTATTTTTAAGGTGAGAAGAGAAAGCTTTAAAAAGGGACCCAAGGGGCAACTTCTTCCACAGAGGGTCGATCATGTGTGGAATGATCTGCCGGAGGAAGTATTAGATGCAGGTACAGTTACAACATTTAAAAGACATTTGGATAGGTACATGACGGATGAAAGGTTTAGAGGGGTAAGGGCCAAATAGGACTGGTTTAGTTTGGGAAATTTGTCATATATCTAATTCTTCAGCAAATTCTCACAATAGCAATAGGTTTGCAGGAACAATTTTTTTTTGCATTCAAAAGTTTGGTACATTTAACATTTACCCAAGTCTTTATGCTTTCTCATAGTATCTCAAATGATTCTTACATCATTGTGCAAAGGGAAGAACTAAAATGGAAAGAATAAAAACAAAGATGACAAGGTGTAGAGCTGGATGAACACAGCAAGCCTGACGAAGGGTCTAGGCCCGAAATGTCAAGCTTTCCTGCTCGGCCTGCTGTGTTCATCCAGCTCTACACCTCGTTATCTCGGATTCTCCAGCATCTGTAGTTCCTATTATCTCAGAATAAAAACAAAACTGTATTTGCAACTTTTCTGACCTCAGTACATCACAAAGCATTCCAGTGGAAACTTTTGAAGTACAGTTAATGTCAGGATCTAAGGAACCTTTGAAACCAATATACACAAGGTTTCATAAACAGGAATGAAATAGAGATTATCCATTTTGGGATTGATGCTTAACAGGTCACTACAGCTTCCTGGCTATCCCTTTATCGAGTAGGAACAAGGAGTTATTTTCACCTGAAAAGAATAGCCCTGAGGGCGCTACACTGAATTGGCAGCGGAGGTCATGTGCTGAAACCAACAGTCAAAACAGCAACATTCAAATGGGATTAATTCTGAATTCCGGAACATATCAGAAATCAAGGAAGACAATGGTTAGCAAATCTGACTGCCAACATCCACAGCACAGTCACCATGCCAAGACAGTAGTGAGTGACAACTCAGGGAAACTACCTGATGACATTACTTTGCTCTTGATAACATGAACGATCTCAGACTAAAAAGATCAATTTCCACCCCAAAAGTAGCAATTCCCTTCAACAAACAGGTTTTTGCACAGGCGGCAACTACCTTGAGAAGTCCTATAAAGGCCTCACAGAGGGAGTGGGTTCTGGTAAGGCCTGGCATCAGAAACAGTCTTTGTTCAGCATTGCTGAAATAAAACTTATTTTTGCTGAAGCTCTTCATCAGGACAATTTGCAAGAACACCGATTCAATAATTTAATATTTAATTGGCTTGGGAAGAGTGCGCAGGGAAGGCCATGCAGATGTGCACCGTACCTGTTTCAAAACAAAAAAGGGTGACCACCATTCGCTGGTTCATTTCTCGAGGTAATGTTGCGACTAGAGTCAGTCTGTTTGATTTAAAATTTACACAAAGCTTTACAACTATCAATTAGCAGTAATGGGGGCATTCTCAATGGCAATGCTCCGTCCGGAGTCCATCTGCAATAGGGTTGTACATCAAGGCACCAACATTCTACTTTCATGCAGTATATAATTCAAGGAAGTCTGAAGTGTAAGTCCCGAGAATTGTCTTAATGAGTTAAAAATGAAAAGTATCTTTTGCAGCAATATGCACCTTTTTCTGCAATATTCAAGTTCCATTCTACTAAACAAGTATTTGCAGCCTTTGTTGACTTATCCTTTGTCTGTGGTGTACAGGTGTACTACTGACACTCTCCAAAATCATTGGAGTGAATACCCCACAAATAATCACCTCTATTATCAGCAAACAGTTACATACATCCTAGAGATCAAATCAGCTGCCTACACATAATCAACAGTGGGCTCTCACAGGGATCTGTCCGCACATCAGCTCTCTCAAACATTTATACCTGCAACTTCCCTCACAGAGTCACAGCTCGTCACATTTGATAATTAGCTCTCCAAGCTAAAGAACTACACAACACAGAATACATTCTCTGGAAACAGCAGATCCCACACTGCTCCACCCAACAGCTGAGTACTGCTATAAAGACTGGTTGAGGAACTGCCTCACAACATGGTAGGTATCCACCTCCTGACAGAAATGAAGATTATTTGTGGGATTTTGAGATGAAGACAGTTCACATGGCTTCCTGGGCTGACACATATCAAACCTGCTAATAGATCCTCCCCAAAAGAAAGCTGGCAACAGCTAATGCAGCAGTACCATTGACACAGGACCTCAAAACTACCCACTCATTTCACTTCCCAGCTGAAACACGGCTCCACACTACAAATTAACAATAGCCCTTTCTCTTAGAGCACCAGCTGACGCACCGTAAACAAATATCAACTGTAATATGGTAACTGGGCCAAGTGGTAAGGTTCTAGGTTTCAACCCTCCAGAAAATCTAGACAACTCTCAACTACTTGTCAATGGGCTAGAGAAGAGGGAACATGAGGAATAGCTCAATGTAATTGTGACCATCCAAGGCAGATCATTATTCAAAAGCCATCCGAATGAAACTCAGCGCTGTGAGATCCATTCTCAACGATTAAAACTGTTATCTGAAGCTTGTGAATGGATTGTTAACCTAGATATCAAGCAATAAGTGGTTCCCCAGCTCCAAGTGAAAAACAGTCCTCAAACCAAAGAGTAAACTTTAAACTAGCTGCCTTGTGATTCAGGCTCGAGTGCGACCATTCAACAAACAACTTGTACAGACATTGAAATTGTGAAAAATGCTTTAATCTAAGCATCCTATATCAATGCTAAACAAGAGTGTTTTTGGTAGTTTGAAATTTCCATTTATTGTTCTCTGGCTGTAACATTGAAAGTAGTTTAGATCTTTTGTTAGAATTCATTTCCAACGCTACAATTCAAATTAGGTTTATAAAATCATGACGGTTGTGAATAGCCAAGATCTTTACCCCAGGGTAGGGTAGGGGAGTCCAAAACTAGAGGGCATTGGTTTCAGATGAGAGGGGAAAGATTTAAGACAGGACCTGAGGGGTAACATTTTCCAGAGGGTGGTGCATGCATGGAATGAGCTGTCAGACAAAGTGGAGGAGGCTGGTACAATTACAATATTTGAAAACATCTGATTGCAGTATATGAACAGGAATGGTTGAGGGGGATATGGACCAAATGCTGGCAAATGGGACTAGGTTAATTTAGGATATCTGGTCAGCGTGGACGGGTTAGACCGAAGGGTCTGTTTCCACACTGTATAACTCTGACTATCTATTCAGATAACTAATACAGGTCTAAACTCAACCAAAAAAAAACTCTACAATAGCGTAAGTTCCACGGTCAGAACATGTTCCCAAGTATCCTTGTGCAGGTTGCCAACAATGCCCAATGACTGGCATTGTAATAATATAAAGTGTGCCTGGGCAGTTTTTCACGTAAAAGAAACATTGTACTTCTGATGCTGTGGAATGGCAACAGCAGCAATTCTTTAGAGGGATACAGCGCATTCGATTTATTTCGTGTCACTTGTTACACGATACCGTGAAAAGTGTTGTGTAGCACCACCACTCTCTGGTGCCATTTTAAAGACAAAAATAAACATAACATAGAATATAAAGACAGAAAAAAAGAAGAAAAAAGCTGTCCAAATTTACTGTCCTTCTTGTTAAGTGCTCCATCGTGGGCCATGGGCCTGGTGACCAGGCACACATCCCTTTCACCACGCCATCGCTGGGATTAAAGTCACCAATGTTTGGTACCACCTCACCCCCACCGACACCATCACCGCTCTGTCCTCACTAGACCTCACCAATGTGGATGCCACCGGGTACTACTCCAGACGAAATTTGACAGTGCCACAAGTCCACTTTGAGCCCAATCTCGCTGATGCAGCTAGGTATCGTACTGGCCCAAACTCACCGCCACTGACACCCCCAATAATCTGTTTCAGACCCAGGCACTGCCAGGAACCCAACTCACCTCCAATATCGCTTCCATTAGGCCATTCTGGTGGCGTTGAATGGGTCCAGCAATGCCGTCACTGCGACCAAGCTCTTTATCAAGTGGTAAGTAATAAAAGATATCAGACAGAAAAAGAACGAACAAGAAGGGAGGGAAAAGTAAAGAAAAACCAAAAAGAAAAGCGGACAGGTCCCAGGCTCAGAAACCCTACTCCACCACAATCTTATCAGACAGCTCACTGTTTTGGAGGGTGTTGACAGATAATATGCTGAGCATCAACATCTCCAACAAAAAAAATTAAAACTTTTACAGGAATTGGTCACCTCAAGAAAGGTGGCATTTTTCGCACTTTCTTAACCTAACCCTAACTGTTGAAGAAACCCTTAGTCTGCCTTTCCTAATTCCTGAATTTATTAATCCCCTCATTTGTAAACTTCAGCTCAAACTGTATAGTATCTTTTATATCTGCTAATAAAATTTTGCTCTCCCTCTGTCCTCACTCCCATACACTGGAATCTACAAAACCCACAACTTAAACTTTTAATTTTTTAAACTTCTCTATCACGACATTCCTTCCCTATCTGTAACTTCTCACAGCTCCACAAACCCCAAATCTCTGCACTCCTCCAACTTTGTCCTCGTCTAATACTCGCACCTTTCACATCACTGTTAACGTGCAGAAACCTGGTAATGCAAATAACAGGGAAAGTGACCTTCACAGTAAGTGCTATCAATCATTATAGACCATGAAATGGAATGGAAAACTGCCCAATTCTCGTCTGAAATGCAACCACCATGGAAGAGAATTCAACAGCATAAAGGGCAATTACGTCAAACAGAAAACAATAGAGGGTCAAATCTATACAAAATTGCCAAAATAAGCATCAATTTTCCTGCACTACTGAAAAAGCCATGTATACTAATTACCTTGCAATTTTAATAGATTGCTACAGATGTGAAATACCTTTTATTTATACAATTACAGTTTTATAATGGCTGTAGGGATTAGCTACGTCTACCCAACTAGTCACAAATACCAACAGGTTTGATTATATTGAGATTTAGAATTGCTTCACAAATAAGACAGAAAAACAAGTGATTTTGAGAAGCACTACACATGCTTCAGCCCAACTCCCACTCCCCAAAACACAAGAAAAACAATGCTTAAAAAACATTGAGAGTATCCATTAATTGAGGTGCAGGTATTTAGTAAGGAGGGTCTCCCAAATATAGAAGATCCACAGGGTGACATGCTTTCATTTCAAAACTAGTGGAATTCTGGAACCTTCTTCCAAAAGGCTACTCAGACTAGAACAACAAAACATTTTTCTTTAAATTGCACCTTAGTCCTAATTTCTGGTGAACCAGAACTACCGCACCATGTTTTTATTCCCCATTTCTTCTGCTCATACTGGTGTGGTTTCGAGCATATGGCTAATTTACCGCCGAACCAGTTGTGTTAAAAATCAGACTTATTACAGTCAGATTGAAATTGCTCAAATCTATTTTATTCACAATCTATGCTAAAGAGGAAGGGAAGACCTTATTTTCTGCTACATTCACAAATTAGATCCAAAGATTAAATGCATTTCCTACTCAAGAAGCCAGTGCAGATATATGTAATGACAAGGGTACATAGAAAATATAATACAAGCAGTTAAAAAAAAAAGTCAAAATGACAGTGAAGTGAATAAAACATATCTGTGTTCATTTTCTAAAGATGCAGATTGGAACTTAGCCAATAAAATTTTTTTTAAAAAAACTGTTTTCAGAACAATGATATTTCCAGCAATGAAGACAGTACAGATGTTTTCCAGAAACATCCACGCACTTCCAAAGAATTAATAAAACGTAAAAATACTCTACATGTGCTTAAGTCATTGAGGTATAATGGATATTAACTGATTATATTATGATAGCCCTTTTCTAGTCACACCAGCTAACTGAAAAAACAAAGCTATTTGACTAATAATAAAACAACTTCACATGTTCATAACCACATAAGTCAATAAAGTAAGGTGAAACAAGATTTTCACAACATGCAATAACTAAACCTGCAATTGCTCAACTATATGGCTGAGCTCATTACAACCAAACTACAAAGTTAAAAGAATGCGATTTTCAAAATCACTGCTGCTACAGCTTCCTTCAGTGAAAGAACATTCTTTTTAGCTTTAAAGCATTGGTAAATAACCATTTTGTCCCTTCACAGAATTTAGTCCAATAGTACAAAACTATGTATGAAATGATACCCACAAATAGTTAAATGCCTCTTAACCCTTGTTTATGGAAATAAAATAGTCTCATGAGTAGACGTTAACACTAGATTTGAACATTTTGAAAAAGTACAAGTAAGGAACCAAAAACAAACCAAAGTTGGTCAAACCAGGAAGAAATAAATGGATTATGTGGACAGATATATACACATTATGGATACAGCCACAAGACAGTGCTGCAGGCCACAATCAACTTTAAAACAGGATCTTTGACCACATTTTTGCCTTTAACCAAAAGCCCTCTACAAATCCCTGATGACCTGCAGCTAAAATAACATTCTACTAAGATATACACATCATGTCTATGGGAAAATGAATCCGTATACCGCCATCCAAGTTGTAACTTGAGAAGTCAAGTACTCTTAGCAATCACTTTATTCGTTTAGTAACTTCAATACAGGAAAATCCCAAAGGCCTTTAGAAACAAAGAAAAGTGAAAATGGAAAAAGAGTGATAAATGGATAATGGCGCATTATAACGCTGATTAGGAAAGCAATGGCTAAAAATCTGCTCCGAAACAAAGGTTGTACAGTAGTTTCTAAAAAAGTGGATGGCAAAAAATATTTTGTTGTACATGGGTCTGAAAGGGTTAAAACTGAACACTACTATTAGCACTGCCCACAGAAAACAATGATGTCACTGATTTGTGGACAAAACAGTTTAATACCTTGGTGGAGCAAAACCTAATCTCTGGTCTTCCTCACATTCTTTGTAACCAGTTCTGAGGAAGGGTCACTCGACCTGAAACATCAACTCTGATTTCTCTCCACAGATGCTGCCAGACCTGCTGAACTTTTCTACCATTTTGTTTTTGTTTCTGATTTACAACATCTGCTGCAGCTCTTTGTTTTCTTTGTAATCATGTCCATCATATCCACCGTAACCTGTGTTACAATGGAGTGGGTTAAAATATAAAAAAACAAAAATTTTAAAATATGACCACTCTTCACCTGGTTGAAACACCTGTAATTGGCTGCCAACATGCAACAAATAATATTTTGTTAGCTACAAAAGACATTTATAGTTAGACCAGAGGTGGTTTCTCTCCACCTCATTTGTCAAATGGGTCATGCAGTTTCCAGCACTTCAACAGAACGTTGGCAGCAAACATCACCATCAGCAACAGCTCCCTGCAGCCTAGTGACCTGGCATGACCATACCATATGGTAGGCAACAGTGCAGATTTAATTTGACAATTCATCCAAAAGAAAGTGAACAATGGTGAGATCTTCTGACTCAACTTCAAGTTGCCGGCTCACAAAGCACAGTAAGTGACTGGTCATTTCCCTAATTTGCTTTTTCAACAGTTGCAGTCCAAGATGTGCAGAGGAATAAAGAATGAGAGTGAGATCCAGCTCCTGTTATTGAAAAATAATTTCATTTCACTTCTCTCAATGCACAAGAGTAGCTATTGAAAGAGTTCATTTGTGGATTCCTGAGTCTGGCACTGTTGCCTCTCCAAGCTGGATATTCACACGCAGACAATTCATGAAATGTGAAAATCAATTTAAAACAGCAGACGCAACTTTTATGATGCTGACTTGGTTGCCTGGTTTCAAAGTTTTAGAAAAAGGGGACACGTCAATTCAGATGGTTACTGTAGTCTAGATGACCTCCTGGACTTGCCTCAGTCATAGGCAAGCAATGCTGGCATCAACTTTATATCAACATTTATCTTTGCTTTAAAAAACACACATTTTAGTCCAGAGGTCTCAGGTATGAAAGTCAGGTGACAGAACTTAATGTATGAGTGGCAGATAGTAAAGACTGTAGATGCTGGAAGTTAGAGTCGACAAAATGTGGCGCTGGAGGAGTACAGGTCAGGAAGCATCTGAGGAGCAGGAAAGTTGACGTTTCAGATCTGGACTCTTCATCAGGACTTCGTGCTCCTCCAGCTCCACATTTTATCGACTTAAAGTAGGAATGTCTATATTTATCAGAATGATCACAGAGCAAAATATTTGTTTAACATAAAATTTAAATTCTAAATAGAATTAAACTACAAGTTGTGCTAAGTTAAATTTATCTTTAGTTATCATAGCTATTTGCAATAAACATAAGTAATCATGAATCATTAATGATACTATAAATGGAATACGTTGAAATGGTACAATTTGGGAATCATTTATGCAAGCTCAATACTTTAAATGGTGCTTCAAAAGAAATTGCACCATGACACCACACTGCCTACCCCTACTTTCTAGTCCTATGGCATTACTTGCAACAAAACTTCATTGATCACTCCAAAACATTACATCCTAATGCACATTTACCTAAACCATGGGTTGAGTCAGTAATCAAATGACAGAATTAGGAACAGAACTGCACAACACAAGATTCTGATGCTAAGACTGCCTTTGTACAATACTACACATATATAGGGTATTTAACAGAGTTGAATGTTTCAACGCACTTCGAGCACAAATTAATAACAACATTTTTTGCATCTTTTGAAACTTAGTATCAAGAGGAAACACTTGGAAAGATGCACAAAGATGTCATAAGAGGTGAATTTTAAGGGTCATCTTAAAAAGAAGTGTGTGATAAAGACAAATGTGGTTTGGGAAGGTAATTCCAAGGTTTAGGGCCAAGCCAGCTAGCAGCATGGCTGCCAGTGATGTTGTAATTAAAATCAAGGGAGTCTAACAGGCCAGAATTAGAGTTGGTCAAAACATCCAAAGCTTGATTGTAAATTTGCAGCCAGGTACACTGATAGAAAAAGGGTAAGGCCGCAAAAGGAATACAGACACAAAAACTGCACGATAGCACATATCAAATGTAGCATTTTACATTCTTTTATCTCCAGGAAAAAAGGTGTATACTATAGTAAAATGTTACCTTCTCGGATTGCTGTGAATGGGGTTCCTTCCTCTTCTTGTAGCCTGATGACTTTCAAAGCTACCAACTTCCCATGAACCCTGATGTAAGAAGAAAATATTAGTATCAGATAGTCAACTAAAACAAATACCTTTAGTAAGAGGATACTTATTGCCAAAAATAAAATATTTCAGAATTTTCAAATAGCCACGCTTTCTTGAGATGCTATTATCTTTTATTCTATTCTTAAACATTAGTTCTTAATTAAAATGTTAAAACCTAAATGAACATACAGCTGTTTATACAAAGGGCAAATATTGGTGGAAACCAGTTTCAATCGTAGTAGAGGATCTCAATCTGACATTAACAAATGGGTCAACTTTCTTTCTGGAGTGGAGATCCCTGAAACACATGGGGCTTGTTCCTTTTGTTCTAACAATGGTCTAAGCAATATCCAGTTCAAATTCAGAGTATATGGCATTCACAACTTCCACTATAAAAACAGTCCAGTTAGTGAAATGCTTGGAGTGATCAACTGATCACTCTTTTTAATCAGCAAACTTGTCGGCCACTTGAAAGTTAATGTAATGAAGTATCCATTTGTGCACAGCCACTTCTCACTCTCCTGTACTTTTCTCAAAACACATGAATTACATTTGAACAATTTCTTAGAAGCTCTTGATCAAATTCAGTATCAAGACACCTTCCATTAACTAGAGAGCTTCTCAAAACACTTTAGAACAACAGTAGAGTGATGGTGGGGTTTCATCAGGCTCCTTTTTTTTTTAGGAAAAGCCTTAGCCTGGGACCTTCCACTGCAGAAGTATTGGCTCATGATGTCTGAACCCCAGCTCAATTTGTAGCAGGACCTCATCATCAGAAAAGGTCAGAAATGGCAACATCTGCTGATGTTTGCATAAATGTTCAGCACCATTCACAAGTCCTCAGATATTGAAGCAGACCATGACAAATGCAACAAAGACCTGGTTAATATCCAGGTTTGGCCTGAAAAGTGACAAGTAACATTCATACTACACAAGTGCCGGGTAATGACCATATCCAAGAAGAGAAAATCTAACAGTTACCCCTTCATTTTCAACGGAATCATTATTAATGAATCCCCCACTGACAACATCCTGGGGGTTACTGTACCAAAACTGACTGGACTAAACATATCCATAAACATTTACTCCCTCCACCACTGACAGTACAGTCAGCAGCAGCAGTATATCTATAACATGCATTGCAGAAATTCAACAAAGATCCTTAGACAGCCCCTCTTAAACCCACAACCACTTCCATCTCGAAGGACAAGGGTAGCAGATACATGGGAACACCCGTACGTACAAGGTGCCCTGCAAGCTATTCACCACCCTGACTTGGAAATAGATCACCATTCCTTCACCATCACTAGGTCATAATCCTGGAATTCCCTCTAAGGGCACTGCGGGTCTACATCAAACAGACTGCAGCAGTTCAAGGCAGCAGCTCACCACCACCTTCTCAACAGACTAATGATAACCCAGGCAACCCAGGTTGCGTGAAAGTAAGTTAGTTTGAGCAAGCACTTGGAGGGATGAACTACACCAAACAGTGAGCTTGTGAAAGGAGCCTGAAAAGTACATCCATTTCTCTTTTGGACTGGGATTACACCAAGATTAGGCCCTTTTGTAAATGACTTTTTATAGTTTGCAGAACAGAAAATTGGACCACCAGAAGTTTTTTTTAAAAACTGAATTGCTGACCAGCGATAATATTATGAACACTCTAGGTACAAATGATGGACGATGAAAGAATAAAGTCTATCTCCCATTTTATTTATTTCACTGTCATCATCGTTGGTTAAAAAGTGAGCTGGCACCCTGCCCATAACATACACCCTCACCAACATCTCATTTTAAAAGTTTCTTCTGCTGAAACCGTGAATCAGCTGGCAGAAGGCGGTATGCTAAAGATGAGTTAATACTGTTTATGCGGATGTAAAAATGACTGCAGCTCATGTACATCAGTCAGATATTTGAGTCCATTGCAATGTTTATCAGCAGGAGGAATTTCAGAATTCTCCAGTTATTGCAGTTTGAAGCTTCTCCTACTGAGAAATTCAGATTCTAAATTATAGGGTAGCAAATGGTTTTTAGAATAGCACAGAAAAAACAGAAACAGATCACTGACATTCAGTGCCACGATTCTTTGTTTAAACAGGTACCAACCTACAATTTTCCAGCCGGTGAACAAAATGAAGATATCAGACACTACAACAAAAATTGGAGTGTAGATAGCAATTTATTTTTTTTTTATATATCTCTTACTTCACTATACTGTTCGAGTGTCTACTGTTGATTGCTGGCATGGCAGAATCTTTTTGAGGAAAATAGAATGAGCTTACAAGAAGCTCAAGGTCCAGACATTTTCAGGAAATCCTGCACTGCAGTTTAGCCAATTATTTACACAAAGTCATTATTGACTCCAAACAATGGCACCGTATCAGCCATTACTGAAGCCACAGTGTAATTAAAATCACTGCCCCACCATTCTATAACATGGTAGAAAAGACAAGTATGAAACGGAGATAACAAGCATGAGGCTGGATGAACACAGCAGGTCAAGCAGCATCATAGGAGCAGGAACAGAAACGGAACCGTAAGGCTCCCCAAGTTCAATCCCTAGTTGACTAAGTTATCAAACTTAGCCGTCAGGGACTTTAAAACAGAGGTAGGAAAAACTATGGGGAGGAGAAGAAAAATGAAAAAGTCTCTGATGAAGTGGAATACAGGAGACATTCAATAACAAAAGGATAATGGAGTAAAAAGGAGATGGCATCGGGACAAGTAAAAGAAGCAAAAATATGAGTCTAGAGGAGGTATAAAATCAAAATAATAGAATCAACAACTACCACCTACAAAAGAAAGGTGGCGGTGGTTATGGCCTGACATGGTTGACAGTCTAGAAGGCAGTAACATACCCAGTTGGACAACAAAATGCTGTTTAAGCTCTCACTGCAATTTTATTGGCACATGTAGAAGGCTAAGGATGGAGCGAGCCAAAGAATTAAAAAGAGACGGACAATTGGAGTTTGGGGCCATCTTTGAAGGCTAAACAGTAATGATCTACAAGATATCAACCAATGTTTGGCAGAAATCACACTATGTAAAATGGGTACAGTACTAGACGTTGAAAGAAGTACAAGTAAATTCCTATTCCAAAAACACTTACTCTACAAGAGGACTGTTTCAGGCCAGGAATAGTGCCCAGCAAAGAATTAAACCGATAGGTACCACAGAAATTAGGGAAGGTCAAATACCTTAGATAGTTGTAAGGCTGGAAGAGATTGCAAAAATACCACCCTGTGGGTGAGCCATACTAATAACTTGCAATGTCAAGGCTTTCAAGTGTACATCTAAATACTTCATAAACGTTAGGAGGATTTCTGCCTCTACCATCCATACTGGCAATGAGTTCCATATTCACACTAGCCTCTAAGTGGGAAAAAAAAATCTTCCTCACACCTCTTATGAACCTCCTGCCCCTCATCTTAAATATATATCCGCTGGTCATTAATCCATCTATCAAGTGGAAAAAGGTCCTTCCTATCTAGCCTGTCTACATCTTTCAATTTTATACATTGAGATCAGGTCTTCCAGCTCCCACTCAGTCTCCTCTGCTCCAAAAACAACCCCAATCTGTCCAATCTCTCCAGAATTAAAACTGTCCAGTCCAGGCAACATCCTGGTAAATCTCTGAACCCTCTACAGTGCAATCACATCTCTCCCATGATGTGGATTCCAGAATTGCACCCAATACTCTAGCTCAATCAGCTGTTTATGCATTTCCAGCATCACCTCCCTGCTCTTAAACTTTATGCTTCAGCTATTAAAGTCAAGTATTCCGATATGTCTTCTCAACAACTTTGTCTATTTTTCCTTCTACTTCAAGGGACCAGTGGACATGTATACTTTTACGGACCAGGCAATACCCTTTAAGTATATTGTGGGGATAGCCTAGACCTTAAATTTTATATTTTAAAAAAAACTTTTAAAACAGCAAGCATAAGGCACTGTGTTCAGATGTGATTCAATTGGTCCAAAAGCACTTACACTACAGTTAAAATTCAACAACAAAAAAAAAAACTAGTCTTTCTCTTTAATTCTACAAAAAAAAAAAGAAAATTGTTTTAAACACTCAAATTCCTTCCCATCCAAGTCCTTAACATTATGGCTGTTCCAGTATATGTTGAGAAAGTTAAAATCCCCTATTATACTCCTATCATTCTTACGTATATCTGAGATCTCTCTGCATATGTGCTCACCAGCTATTGGGTTCCCAGAATTGTATCATTCATGTATTCCCTTGCCTTGCTTGTCCTGCCCAAGTGCCTCATCTCACATTTATCTAGGTCAAATTCCATTTGCCTCTGACCAGCCCATCTGACCCCTCCTGTAATCCAAGGCTATCCTTCTCACTACTTACCACCCCAATTTTCATATCATCCACAAACTTACTGACCAACCCACCAACACTCAATTCTAAATCATATATCTCTCAAACAGCAAGGACCCGAACACCAAACCCCGTGGAACCCTACTGAACACAGGCTTCCAGCCACAAAAATAGCCAGTTGTGGATCCAATTGGACAAAGTTCTTTAGATTCCATGAGCTTGCACCTTCACTATCAGTCACCCACGTGGGACCTTATCTAAAGCCTTGCTGGAGTCCAAGTAGACCATCAAATGCACTGCTCAGCTACACACCTGGTTATCTCTTCAGAAAATTCAATTTGGTCAGACCCAGTCCACTCTTAACAAAACTGGTTTTGATTAATCTATCCCTCAGAATTGAAAATTAAGGCTTACGTATACGAAAGTAATAGCCAAACAGAACTCGGTGATAGTCAGAGTACAGGGAAAACACTTTTTGATGACCTCAAAGATCAAATAGGATAGAACGTGGAAGCACATGTCAAGCACATGTTGACAATATCAAACCTAGAGCTTAAAAAATGCATCAATGAAAGGGCTCAACAGCAGATGTGCTATGACTTGGAGTCAGCTATGTTATGAAGACGGTAAAAGGTGGAGAAAGATCATGTGGATATGTGAGCAAAAGCTAATTTCAGAATTAACTCTGACACCAAGGTTGCCAACATGACTCAGCCTCAGGCTACTGAGGAGCAAATATAGAGAGATTTTAGACGTAAGAATAATAGGGTTGGAAGTGTAGCAAATTTTGACTTTCCAAAGAGAGACTGGGACTGCTGTAAAGTTAAGGGCTTGGATGGGGAGGAATTTGTTAAATATGTTCAAGAAATTCAAGACAGTACAGTTGATATAGAACATGGATTGTGGAGGAGATCAAAAGATAAAAAGATCGATCAAAGATAAATCCAACATTTGTTTGAAGGGAATAAGCTCCCCAGAGATGGATGGTGGTTTGTCTGGCATCCTTCAACCAAGCAATCATCAAGACCATGTTATTGATGCATATTTTCACAAACACTTAGATGGAAAAGGCCTTGGTCACAAGGAAAAACTTATTCACCCAGAGAGTGGTGGATATATGGAATGCTCTGCCCCAGAAGGATACTTTCAAGAAAGAGATGGATAGAGCTCTTATAGATAATGGAATCAAGGGTTATGGGGATAAGGCAGGAACAGGATACTGATTGTGGATGATCAGCCACGATCATAATGAATGGTGGTGCTGGCTCGAAGGGCCGAATGGCCTACTCCTGCACCTATTGTTATTAAGGTGACCAGACATTTTAGAGAGAGACGCAGAAAAGGCTGGCATTATTTAGTCAGTCAGCTGAATCAAAAGGGTCAAAAATTGGAGGGGCAAGTTGGGGGGAGGGGGGGAAATAATTGTCAGCTTCAGCCACAGCAGCTCTGTTGGGCATAAAGATCAGCAAGGGAGTTCGACGCAAACAAATAGTTAGGGGTCTTGTTTGTATGAAGACAATTTGTGCATCAATGAATTAGTTATGGGATATTATTTACCATTTGGTTTTAACATGTATCAGTGCCTGGCATAGTTAAAACATAGTTTGTAAATTATAAATAACAATCTGGAAATAATAAAGAGTATCCAAACACAAAGCATTTTACTCTCATGAACACTATATTCTTGAACTTCAATTATATTAGCAATCTTCAGCGACAAGTGCCAAGAGAATGATCCATCTCTGACTCCTCCAGTGGTCTTCAGCAGTACAGATACCAGTCTTCAGCTAACTGGATTCACTCCACGTGATATCAAGAAAAGGTTGGAGATACTGGATATTGCATATTCCTCAGGATAATATCTCATGTCTACCACCTTCACCTTCTCCATCAATGACTTTTCCTCCATCATAAAAGTCAAAAGTGGGGATGTTTGCACAATGTTCAGCACCTTTCAAGACTCATCAGAAACTGTAGCAATCCATGTTCGAATGCAACAAGATCTAGACAATATCCAGGCTTGGGCTGACAAGTGGCAAGTAATATTTGTGCCACTCAAATGCCAGGCTATGACCATCTCCTATAAGAGACAGTCTAACCACTGCCATTTGACATTTAATGATATTCCCATCACTGAATCCCCCACAATCAACATCCTGGGGTTACCATTGACCAGGAACTCAACTGGACTCACCATATAAAAACAGTGGCTACTAGAGCAGGCCAGAGGCTAGGAATACTGCAGCAAGTAAGGCTCTTCCCCGCACAAAGCCTGTCCTCAAGGCACACGTCAGGAATGTGATGGAACGCTCCCCACTTGCCTGGATGAGTGCAGCTCCAGCAACACAAGAAACTTGACATCATTCAGGACAGAGCAGCCCGCTTGACTGGCGTCACACCTCTAAATATCCACTCCCTTCACTACTGAAGCTCAGTGGCAGCAGTGTGTATCTTCTACAAGATGTATTGCAGAAATTCACCGAAGATCCTATCAACAGCACTTTCCAAACCCGTGGCCACTTCTGTCTTGAAGGGCAAAGGTAGCACATACATGGGAATATCATTCCATGCAAGTTCCCCTCCAAGCCACTCACATCTTGACTTGGAATTCATCATTGTTTCTTCATTGTTGTTTAGGTCAAAATCCAGGAATTCCCTTCCTAAGAGCATTGAGAGTCTAGCTGCAGCACGTGGATAGAGGCTGTTTGAGAAGGCAGCTCTTCACCACCTCAAGGGCAACTAAGGATGGGCAATAAATGCTGGCCCAGCCTGCAATACCCAGATTCTGAGCGAATTTTTAAAAAGTTGCCTGCTGTATCTAGGGAGATGCTGTTGTTTATCTTTGCTGTCGTAACTAGAGTTTTTACGTATATTTAACACCAAAAAGACGGGAGAAAAAGGTAACATCATCGCAATTTGCTACACATACATTCATAACAAAACTCCTTACAAATATCAGTAGTGCATAAATTGCCAACGTAATTTTTCATGTTTCTTCAGCTCCTAAATTTTCAATGTGCCTCTATCATTAACTGTAACAATTGTGACACTTGGTTGGCCCCTTAATTATAGCCTCTACTTAACAGATTTTGACATTTAATGCCAGAGAAATCAAAGGACGTATATTTTCATTCATACTGCTACAGTAGCTTAGAACAGTACAGTTGTTGCTATTGCTCAAGATTACTTCATTTTCAAGGTCTTAGCAATAGCTTTGTGTAAAGGGAGTTTAAACCATGACCATGACCATGACGTAGTATCGAAAAAAATTACAGTCGATGCTGGTTTAAGAATATGATAAGAACAATCAATTATCTCAGAATGGATCAGAAATACTAGATTGCTTCAGTAATCTCAAAAGCATCCAGTGCAGAAGTTAGCCATTTGTCTTACATTAGCTCTGAGTAGCTGCAGTCGGTCCCAAATCCCCGTTCTTTCTCCCCCCATTCATAATCTTACAATTCCTCACCTTCCATGCCTGTCCTTTCAAAACAGTTTATAGGATAGATTGCCAGTAGCTTTTCAGATTATCATATTCCAGATCTAGAATGTTCAAGGAAAAGAACTAGCTCATCTGTCTTGTAGATAGTTTTACACCCATCATTTTGAACTCATGATCTTTACCGACTGACCTAATTTCCGAAGGAATTTTCTCCCCACTCCTTGAAGCTCTACTGTGCCATATTTTGCTTGCTCCAAGGATAAAATCCCCAATATTCCCTTGTAGCTGAAGCTGTTCATTCATATGAACTCTGGATGAATCATCTTTTGCAAATACAATCATAAGGGCCAGCACTTACTGCCCACAGTAACCAATGGTCTTTCCATCTTTTCTGAAGTACGGTACTCAGAACCCTCCCCAGTACTCCAGGTGAAGCTTAACCACCACAGATTTATGTTTGAATCACTGGATGACAGAAAATGGATCACATTCAAACTGACAGTCACACAGCCTGCTAGATCAGTGCTGGTTTCACCCTAATCTCACATTTAGAGATTTTTTTTCAGGTAGATATTTAAAATCTAAGTTTCCACGTTAGTTCTTCCAAAGTTCAGCCCTTCACACTTCTTATCATTGGATTCCATCTACTACTTTGCTTCCCACTTCACTAACCTATCCATAGCAATCTCAAAACCATAACAATCCTCCTCATGGCCAATGGCACTGCCACCTTTCATAAAATCCACTACCTTTACAAATTTGCTGCATTCCTGACAGTCATACATAACTTTTGGAGAGGAAAATACTCGGATGATCTTTGAGAGAAAACTACTTCCCAGACTGAAGTGAAAAATATCCATCCATCATCATTTCCTTCCTATCACTGAACCAATATTACATACATTCTGCTGCTTTTCCTTCAACTTCATGCACTATCACCTACTTAATACGAATGATTAGTAAGCTTGCAGATGATACAAAGTTAGGAGGTATCATTGATAGCGTGGAAGGTTAACAAAAATTACAGAGGGATCTTGATCAGACGGGGAAGTGGACTGAAGATTGGCAAATGCAAATCAATACAGATAAGGGAGGTGTTGCACTTTGGAAAGTCAAACCAACGTAGGCCTTAGGCAGCAAATGGTAAGGTCCTGAGGAGTGTTGTAGAACAGAGGGGCCTAGGTGTACATAGTTTGGTGAAAGCAGTGGCACAGGTGGATAAAGGTAGCGAAGATGGCATTTAGCACACTGACCTTCATAGGCCAAGGCATTGACTATAGGAGCTGGGACTTTGTGTTACAGTTATTCAAGTCATTGGTGAGGCTGAACTTGGAGTATTGTCTACAGTTTTGGTCACCATGTTATGGGAAAGACAGTTAAACTGCAAAGTGTGCAAAGATGACTTATGAGGATATTGCCAGGGTTAGTAGGCCTGAGATATAGGGAGAGGTTGGCCAGGATAGGACTTTATTTCTTGGGACATAGCAGAACGAGGGGTAACCTTATTGAGAATAAAATCATGAGGCACAGATACGATGCATGCATATAGTCTTTTTCCCAGGGATGGGGAATTAAAAACTAGAGGACATAGGTTTAAGATGAGAGGGCAAAGATTTAAGGAGGACCTGAGGGGCAACTTCATGCAGAGAGTGGTACGTATATACAATGGGCTGCTAGAGAAAGTGGTTGGGGCAGGTACAATAGCAACATTTTAAAAACATTTGGATAGGTACATGGATTGGAAGTGTTTTAGAGCGATATGGACCAAATGCGGGCAATTAGAACTAGCTGAGTGGGCACCATGGTCAGTATGGACCAGTTTGGGCTGAAGAGCTGTATTACTCTATGACTCTACTCCTATGACTCTATAACATACTATAGAACTTTCTCTATTAGCTTCCGCAAGTCTAATTGCACACCATCAACTGCATTTCCTTGATTAACCTTCAGTTGCCTCAGAATTCCAAACAAGTCAGCCAGACGTCGCATCCCTTGAACAAATTCATACTACCTACCTTTGATTAACATACGCCTCGTCAAATGAAAGCTCAGTTTATCCTCAATAATGACACCAATAGCTTTTCCATTACTCATGTTAGACTGCCTCGTCTGTAATAACTTGACGTATCCCACTCCTGTTTCTTAAATAGTCCAACAATACCAATCTTCCAGTCCTCTAGCAGTAATCCTGTGCCCAGGCAGCAAAATGAAGATTAATTCCTCTGCAATTCTTAGACAGCAAACTAGGATGTGCTCCCTCTCCACCAGCTGATTCATCAACTTGCAATGATAGCTCCATCTGATGTTTTTGTGTCTACAGATTCTCTCTTCACTTTTCTTCTAACCCTCAAATGATCTGCTTCCTTTCCAAAGGCAAATGTAAAGTACTCATTTAATATCTTGGCTATGTCTTCACCCCACTATTTGAAGATTGACCTATGTATCCTTAACAAGTCCAAAATTTCCCCCCAACCAACTACTTGACCTTCACATACTTATTAATAAATAATCCAGTGTAATATTGCCTGTTAATCTTTTCCCATAACCTCTCCATTTTCCATGTTAACTTTTTCCAATCTCTGCTGTACTTTGCACATCCTTAAAGGTTATTAACAGAAGCTTGCTCCTAGCCTTTGACGCGTCATTTTGTCCTGTTTCATTTTGAACTACATTTCTGTCATTATCCAGGGAAATGAAGTTTCGTTTCTCTCCTCTTTTCCTCAAAAAAAAAGAAATATGCATATTTGTAGCCTAACCTTCTTTCCCTGAATGCCGTCCAAAACCGCTTCATTCTGGATTTAAACAAGGTGTGGGGCTGGATGAACACAGCAGGCCGAGCAGCATCATAGGAGCAGGAAAGCTTGATGTTTCGTGCCTAGACCCTTCATCAGAAA
>JAHRHZ010000014.1:63261717-63332149 GCA_024137785.1 Ginglymostoma cirratum
TTCTGATGAAGGGTCTAGGCCCGAAACGTCAAGCTTTCCTGCTCCTATGATGCTGCTCGGCCTGCTGTGTTCATCCAGCCCCACACCTGTTATCTCTGATTCTCCAGCATCTGCAGTACCTTTTATCTCTCATTCTGGATTTTTGTTCCCATCCACTTGCACGGACGTCACTAAAATTAGGTCTTGAACAGTTGTGCATCTTCAACCTCAACATCTTCTAATCTCGTTCGGGCTCACTTGAAGCTGAGCTAAATTGTGATCATAGTTAGCTGAATGATCTCCAATTGTAACTTTGCCCTACTTCATTTCTATGAATCAAATCTTGAATTTCTTCATTCTTTGCTTGACAGACTGGAAAAATATCAATCAAGCAAGTTCAGGACAAATTCTCCTTTATCTGTATTGTGAAAACAATGTAGTTCCCATTCTAGAGAAAGGAAATTAAAATCTCCTGGTTCGTTAGCTATTTATTTTCATTGTGACTGAAAAGTCATTTTTATTTCAATGGAAGAGAATTGATAACTGGGGGTCCCAGAGTTAAAAACTTGCGACGTAGGAATGCTTGCGTTTATGAACGCAATCCTATACAGGGCTGTAATTTAAAAGATCCGATGACATGCAAACATTTAAATATATTTACGAATGGGTATTTTACGTTGGTTTGTATTGTGTTCCAGGTTGCGTCCAAATCGACTTGCGAACGCACTTGAGAACGATTTGCAACCCAGGGACTGCCTGTATAATATCCTGAGTGTTTATTTTCTTTCTACCCAGGTGCTCACTGGTTATTATGAAACAACCAGATATAGCGCAGAATTGAAGTGACATGCTACAATAAACTTGTTAAATTAATGTGGATAAATTATTTGACTTTGTTTCATCAATTATACGTTCCTTTCCCTCTCATCTTAGATGTTGATGTTTAATGTACGTAATACAAATAAGCTACACTGCAACTGAAGTCTGAAAATTGCGAGAAACTGTAAAACCTGCTAAACTAAAATAATACTAACCAAAAGGTTCAACCACCTTTTTGACTCGGGCTTAATAGATCAATTTTAAATCAGAATGGAAAATGCTGGCAACAGATAACCAACTCAACAACATCTGTGAAGAGGAAATGAAACACATTTGTCTTTGTAATAGTGTCTTCCACAACCTCAGGACATCTCAAAGCACTTTACAGCCAAAGCGCCTTTTAAATGTAGCCATTCTTGTAAACAACACATCAGTCAATTTGCACATAAGGTTACTAAACACAGATGATAGCCAAATAAGTTTTAGGTATTGGTTGAGGAGATAAATGGCGGCCAGGATGGTTGGGGAAAACTCTTTCTCCCCTTAAAAATATCGTTCATGGAGCTTTTTTTACGTCCAAGCAAAGCAGTTCTCATTTTAACATCTCATCCAAAAAGCAACACCTCAAACAAAGAACTCTGTCAATCCTTGGGTATTTAAACAAATTCTGAACACACATTTCCAGAGTTGGATTGAACATTCAGGTCCTGAAGCAAGTTGCTACTAGCTGAACCAGGGTTAATCAATATGCATACCTTTCATCAAAAAAGCACTGTTTCCTTTATAAATGCCCCTGTTTTGTATTCTAAGTAATATTTGCATATGCTGAAGTCCTTCAGTGTCTTAAATTTATTTTTGCAACCTAACCAATTTATATATTTAATGTTTCTAATGCACAATATTCTTATATATGTAGGTTCATTCAATTATTTGAAATTTGAATTAGACTTCCTAGAGTGTGGAAGGAGGCCAATCGGTCCAACAAATCAGCTCCAACACACTGAACTGCATCCCACCCAGACCGTCCCCTTACCCTATCCCTGCTAATCCATCGAGATTGCACATCCCTGGACACTGTGGGGCGATTTAGCATGACCAATCCACGTTTGGACTGTGGAAGGAAGCCAGAGCACCCTTTGGAAACCCATGCAAAAAAGAAAAAAAATGCAAACTTCATTCGGACATTCGCCCAAGGCTGGCATAGAACCTGGGCTCGTGGCGATGTGAGGCAGCAGTGCTAACCACTGACTCAAATCACTGTGACATCAGGAAGCTCTTTTACTTTCGACAATACATTACCATATTTCACAATGTTTGTTGTGATATAAGATCACAAATACATTAGCTTTACACTACATTACTTTAGATGTATAAATTCTAATGTTACCCGACAAATGACAATTAGTTAAACTATCTTTCAGATGAGGAGGATAAGATGATATCACGTATGCAAGCAACACAGGGAATGCACACAATTGACAGAGCAAGTAGGAGAGGTGGTGGTAAAGAGAGAGATAAATATATGTAGCATTAGTATTTCATATTAATATGACACTTTAAGGAGATCAGGTACCCCAAATGCTGTCAAGTGTGCAACTTTTAAAGGTACAGTATTTGTTGTCATCTAGGTAAACAGTAGTCATTTCAGAAACATTAATATCCCACAGCCAACAGCAAACCAAGCTTAGTTATGTTAATTCAGCAATAAATGCTAGCCAGAACACTACTAACAACTTCTCAGTTCTTCAAAAGAACGCACCCTGGCATTTTACATTCAGTCAAGGGCTCCATGAGTCCTTGGTTTAATGCCTTGCTGATAAGACAATAGTTTTCAACAGTGCAACACACTCTCAGTATCACACCAAATGTCAGCCTGGGCACAGATGGAGATGTGAACATGAAACAGTTTGACTCAAAGTCAAAATTGTTCTCAATTGACAGTTGATACCTAGAATACAATTCAACCAAATGCTCATTCAGAGTCAAAACACTTACTTGCTTTTTCCTTTATACACTGTGGCATAGGACCCTTCCCCCAGTTTTTCTAATTTTTCATAGGAGTCAGCTTTTCCAAATTTAGGGCTCGTTGGCTAAAAGGGGAAGAAAAGGGAATAGATTTGAATAAACAGTTTTAAGTTTCAGAAGTTTAACAATTTTATACTTCAGAATTACTTCAAAATCTACCAAAATAATGCACACTTAGTGGTGACATCATTAATCAAGATAAAAGCAACAATCTGAACTGCATAAAAATGGAAAGAATAACATTGTTGCCTCACATAACTGTGACAATTTCAGTTCTTTCCAAAATTGACACTAGGTCAATTATGAATGATAGAAATCTGAAATGGAAGCAGAAGATACCGGAAAGGTGCAGGTTGGGTGTTGAAAGTGGTAATTCTGGTAGCAGCCATCGTCAGGCCCAGGGATCCCCAACACGGACTAAAGGCAGCTAAACATCGCCGTCTGGTCTCCGAGACTTGGGTCTATTTGATTTCTTAATGATTGTGTCATATAGGCCCCACCACTCTCAAAAATCTCAGCTCCCCACATAATGTATACCCATACATTCCAACTAATACCATGAGCCACACCCACTGGCCTCTCATACCCTATAGCCTCATCCGCCCCCAGTAGCCCTTTATTAGCCAAGTCAACATGGTGCAAACTAATGCCAATTTATGGCCCCCAATCACAACTTTTACTTTTAAGCTGCATTCCATTGTTTTCTCTCCCCCTCAAGGGCAAATATCCTTTCAACATCCACTCTGCCATTTCTCAGGTTCTGATATGTTTCAATAGGATTGCCTCTCATTTTGCTGGATGCCAATGACTACAGGCTCAGCTGCCCAACCTTCCCTCAAATTGATCTCACTGTACCAGCAATCGTCAAGTGAACCTCTCAGAACCCCTTCTAAATAAGTTCAGTTATTTCCCTTCTGAAATCAGGAGACTAAAACTGTACCTAGTACTTCTGGTGCGATCATATCATTACCCTGCACAACTGTAACAAAGCTCACTTTGCTTGCAATGATCATCATACTGGACTTCCTAATCTGTTATTTTACCTTGTATACTAATATTATGATTCATGTATCAGAAGCCTTTTATATCACAGAACTTTTCAATATTTCTCATTTAAATCATATGCTGTTTTGACTCTTACTGACAATGAGGACTAGTTCAGTTTCCCACATTATTTTCCATTGGCCACATTTTTCCCCAGTCATTTAAAGAGTCTATAGGGATATAAAGTGATTATGTCCTTTTGACGACTTAGAATTCCATCTATCCTTGAATTATCAAGAAACGTAGCAACCACACTTTCAAGCCTTTCACACAAGTCATTCATACAGATTATAAATAGTTGAAACACCAGCACTAATCTCTGTGGCAGGCCACTAGTTACAGTTTATCAAGCTGAAAATGACCCATTCGTGTCTGTTTCCAGAGAGCCAGGATATCCTTTATCAATTTCAGAATGTTACCTCTAAACAATGAGTTCTAATTTTGAGCAACAACCTTTGATGTAGCACCTTGTCAAGTGTCTTCTGGAAACTTAAGTACATCACATACACAAATTCCCTTTTTCTCCCCCCTTCCCCACCGCCTCCCCCCCCATGTTGCTTGTTACTTCCATAAAGAACTCCAGTAAATTGGTCAAATATGATACCCCTTTCACAAAACCAAAACCAAAATCATGTTACAGTGGGATTCAAGTGTCCCATTTTGACCTCTTTAATAATAGTTTACAGCGCTGACACCATCACTGTTTTTCTTCATTTTTGGTTTGAAACAGAGCTAAAGTTGAGAGTTAACCTTTGGACTTTAAGCAGCAGCTTGTGTTCTTACAGAAGAGTGCGAAGGGCGAACAAGCTGATAATGGTTTCTGGGAACCAGCCAAGAAGGTTAATTGCAGGTTGATTATTGTCCTAAGAACACCGTAGACATTTCTGCACCCAAGATGCATTATGTTCAATGATAAGCAGATGCTTCTATGTAAGAGGGGCCATCACAGGCAGGTCAGTGCTGACCAGTCAAAGAATGTTGAAACCAAAAGAAAAACTATACACATCTGTTTTTTGTTAGGCAGAAGGCAGCGTGGCTATGAAAGTTGCTGGACTGAGTTTTGTTTGCTCTATAGTTATCCTCCAGTTTTCAAGTTATTGAAAATTTTGAGAACAGAATCCCAGTTGAAGGAATTAGTGATTATTCCTCAATACATGCTGGGAAACTGTTTGCATGAATTGGTGACTTTAAAATTTAAGACATACAGCTTATTTGCTTGTGAATAATTCCATGAACTAAGGATTTCTGAAAGGCCTGGTTCGCATCACCGAACCATTGAACTGGCAAATTACAATTCTTTTTCTTTTAATTTATTCCTTAACTATGTCTATCTAGGAAAGAGTGTGGGAATGGTGAACTAAAGAGACAGGGTTTAAAGCAGAGACATTAGACTACCTTGCTGGTTAACTTTGTTCTGCTAAAGTTACAGTCTTAACAATAAATAGTTTGTTTATTTCTGTTTAAGATGCAAATTTGGTTTCAGATATCTAATGTTCATTGTAAAGTCTGGTTAGGAACAGATGAGTGATTTTGAGGGTCACTGAATGTTTTAATTTTGCTGCATTGCAAATCCAGGGATAAAGGAGGCTAAATTGGTTCAGCTTGCTGTCCCCATGGCATAACAGCATTACCTTCCTCATGATAAACTATCTGTCGATATTATCCTCTGGTGTCCCTACTTTCTTTAATAGAAGTTATGCTTGTTGTTTTCTAATCAGATGAGACCTTTCCAGAATCTAGGGAATTTTAGAAAATTGCTATCAATGAACCTCCTACCTCACCAGCTTTGAGACCCTAGAATGAAGTTCATCAGGACATTGGGACTGGTCAACTTTTAGATATAATAATTTAAACAGATCCTCTCTTTGGGCGATTTGAATAATTTTCATTTCTGCCTTCCCTACTACTTTTTGATTTACAATTATTTCTGGGATGGTCCTTGGCCCAGTCTAAAATGATAAACACAAAATTTTCCTATTAACCTATTTTCTTATTTTTACACTATTACCCCACATCCATATGGAGGGCCACGGCTCTCATAATTTACTCTTATTCCTTAAATACTTGTAGAAACTCTTGCCATCTGTTTTTAATAGTTCTAATTAGCTTCCTCTCATTCTCTAATCTCTCCCGCGATTATACTTTCAGTCATTCCTTGTTGCTTTTAATATTCTGTCCAACCTTCTGACTTGCCAATAATCTTTACTGGTTGGAATAATTTTTTTTCTTACAATTTGATACTAACTTTCTAGTCACCTACAGATTGTTCGTCTGTATACTTAAATTTTCCTCTCTCACTGGAATGCATCTTCACTGAGCAGTCGGAGAGAATTCGAGGAAAACTCTTTTCATTCAGGGTGGTAAGGGCCTGGACTGCACTGCCTGGGAGGCTAGTCGAGGCAGGAAACTTCACACCCTTCAAGTTTTTTTTTGAACCAGCACCTGAAGCTTCATGACATTTCTTGGCTATGGGCCTTATGCAGGCAAGAGGGACCAGTGTAGTATATCTGTAGTGACACAGACTCAATGGGCCAAAGAGCATCTTCTGTAGTGTGTGGTTCTATGATCTCCTTATACCACGTAACTGTTCTCACCTACCCCTTAAATTTCACAGTTAACTTCAACCAGCACTGTCTATGTTTGACTGCTGTATCCTTTTAAGTTTTCAGGGGCTATACCAAGATAAGGCAAAACAAAAATGGAAGAATTTCAAGACATCTATTATAGACTTCATTGGTGTCTATATGTTTTAACTTTCATGATAATACATTCAATACACCTAAAGCTCAAGTATTTAATCCCTTATAAAAATGTGGATTCATAACTCTCCATACATAGAGACAGATAATACACCATGAAAGCCAGCTCTTTGATTCATGGTGCCCACTCAGCTAGTTCTAGTTGCCTGCATTTGGTCCATATCACTCTAAAACACTTCCAATCCATGTACCTATCCAAATGTTTTTAATATGTTGCTATTGTACCTGCCTCAACCACTTTCTCTAACAGCCCATTGTATATATGCACCACTCCCTGCATGAAGTTGCCCCTCAGGTCCTCCTTAAATCTTTGCCCTCTGACCTTAAACCTGTGCCCTCTAGTTTTCAATTTCCCAGCCCTGGGAAAAAGACTATATGCATTCATCATATCTATGCCTCATGATTTTTTAGTCCTCAATAAGGTTACCCCTCATTCTGCTATGCCTTTCCTAAACCATGGTGACCAAACCTGTACACAATACAGTGAGGTATTCACCAGAGACTTGTACAATTATATCAATGTCCCAACTTCTATACTCAATGCCTCGAACGATGAAGGCTAGCGTGCTAAATGCCTTCTTAACCACCCTGTCTACCTGTGACACCGCTTTCAATGAACTATGTACTTGTACGCCTAGGCCTATCTATTCCACAACACTCCTCAGGGCTTTACCATTTACTGTCTAAGTCCTACCTTGGTTTGACTTTCCAAAGTGCAACACCTCACTTACCTGTATTGATTTTCATTTGTCAATCCTCAGCCCACTTCCCCAGCTGTTCAAGATTCCTCTAATCTTTAATAACCTTTCTCGCTATCAACGATACTTCCTAATTTTGTATCATCCGCAAACTTACTAATCACGCTTTGTATATTCAAATCCAGATCATTTATGTAAATAACAAATAACAAAGGTCCCAACGCTGACCCCTATGGCGCACTACTAGTCATAGGCCTTCGATGTGAGAGACAACCTTCAACCATCACCCTCTGCTTCTCACCATCGAGCCAGTTCTGAATCCAATCAGCTAGCTTTCCCTGGATCCCACGAGACTTAACCTTCATGACTGGTCTGCCATGCGAGACCTTATCAAAGGCCTCTTTAAAGTCCATATAGACAACACTCACTGCCCTACCCTCACCTATCCTCTTGGTTACCTCTTCGAAAAAAATCGGCAGACATGACTTCCCACGCACAAATGCATGCCGACTATTCCTAATCAGACCTTGACTATCCAAATGTTGGTTGATCCTGTCCCTCAGTATTCTCTCTAATTACTTACCTACCATTAATATCAGGCTCACTGGCCTGTAGTTCCCTGGCTTGTCTTTGCTACATTTCTTAGACAGTGGAACAACATTAGCCACCCTCCAGTGTTCCAGGACTTCATCGGTGGCGAAAGATGAAGCAAAAATCTCTGCAAGGGCCTCTGCAATTTCATTCCTAGCCTCCCATAACAGCCAAAGATCGACTTGATCAGGCCCAGGGGATTTATCCACTCTTAAATGCGATCTAAGGCTGCGGTAAGGTGCATGTGGTCCGAAATATCCCCACTTGTTTCCCTTCTTGCCTTAAGACCTATGATTCCCTCCCCAATAAATACGGAGGAGAAATATTCATTAAAAATCTCCCATATCTCCTGTGGCTCCACACATAGACTGCCATGCTTATCTTAAAGGGACAAATTCTCTCCCTAGCCACCCTCTTAATCTTAATATAGCTATAGAACCTCTTGGGATTCTCTAACCTTATCTGCCAGATCCATCCTATAGCCTCTTTTTGCTCTTCCGATTCCCTCTTAGATGTGTTCCTAAACTTTTTCTAGTCACTTAAAAATTCACTTGAGCCCAATAGCTTAATCCCTTTTTCCTGACCAGAACCTCAATATCCCTCATCAGCCAGGGATCGCTAAACCTGCCAGCTTTTCCCTTCACCCTAATGGGTACATACTGTCCCTGGACTCTTGATATCACACTTTTAAAAGCCTCCCATTTGCCAGTCATTCCTTTTCCTTCAAACAGGCTCACCCAATTGACTGCTGTTAGATCCTGCCTAATGACCCCATAATTGGCCCTGCTCCAGTTTAGCACCTTGACCTATGGACCAGTCCTAACTTTTTCCATCATTATGTTAAAACTGAGAGTGTTACGGTCACTGGACCCAAAGTGCTCTCTGACTGACGTTTCAGTCACTTGCCCAACCTGGTTTCCTAAGAGGAGGTCCCTCTATATAATTGATTTAGGAAACTTTCTTGGGCACATTTGACAAATTTCACCCAGCCTGGGCCTTTTACACTGTGGGTGGCCCTGTCAATACAGGAGAAATTAAAATCTACAACCAATGCTACTGTGCTATTCCTACAGGTATCTGCAATCTCTACACATCTGCTCCTCGAGTACCTGCTGGCTATTTGGGTGTCTATAACAGTCCCAGAGTGACCATCCCCTTGTTTCTACATTCTAACCATATGGCCTCATTTGATGACCCCTTAAGAATACACTCTCTCAGCACTGTTATATCCTTCCTTATCACAAAGGACAACACCCCCTCCTCACTTACTTGTGCTTCTGTATCCTGGAACACTGAGCAGCAGTTCTGCCCTTCTCAGTCATGTTTGTGTTATGGCTATAACACCTTGACACCAGGTTCTCTGACCTGCTGTACAGTTGTGGCGACTGTGGAGATATCTCCCAGAATTCACTGTGATGACTCTCCACCACCCTCTGATTCACTCAATACTTTAACAATTTCTTTGAAATGTCCATCAAGCAATACATCTACAGCCCCACATCGAGAAAAGCAGTCTGTTTATGGTTATATCATAAGACAGCAAATGACATTGCTAAACAAATACTTTGACTCTCAGACACAAAATAGTTTCTCCTTTTTTAAGGAAGCTAGCCATTTCAATGACTTGACAGTTCTACCAACCTCTTACAAGCCTTTAATAACTTGTCTCTAAAAACCTCATACTTGCACACCGCAGGATAAGACATTTCCTGCACAACGAATGTAGTTTGTTTGAACTTAATACCCAGTTTAATTGGACCAGCTGATTTTTGGTCTGCCACATGTGGAAGTCATAGCCCAGACCCATTTCCTCAAATTCCTTTAAAAATTGTTTGTGTCAGATGTAGATATACCAAATCTGGAGCCCATGCACCATTCTGGATATACCATGGAATTCTCTCAGCACTGTGAAAATACAGGCCCAATTTACAGATGAAATGTCAGCTATGTTTCTGCTATACACTAGACATTTTCTTTTTCATTTCCAGACACGTGTACCTATTTAATGTGTGATTCATAAATGGATTATAGTACAAAAGATTGAACATAAAGACAGTACAATGTTACAAGAGTTCTACCAATTCAGTTGGTAGCATCATTGAAATGGTAATCTGGAAGATCAGGCTAATAATTTGGGGATACACCTTTGTCCCAGCTAAAGCAATCCTGCAGTTAGCAAATGTCACCCTGCTACTTACAGAAAGGACACGAGAGAAAAGAAAACAAGAAACGGCAGCTTGTTAGCCTTGCATTCATGGTAGGCAAATACTAGAATCTAGTGTAAAGAACGTGGCAAATGGGCACTTAGAAAAAAAATCATCTGATTGGGCATAGATTTGCCTATGGGAATTGTTTGGAGTCTTTTCAAGATATTACTAACTAAGTTGATAAAAGGGGAAAATTGATGGACATAGGATATTTGCACTTTCAGAATGCTTTTCAGGTGGTCCCTATAGCATATCAGTTAGAAAACTTAAAGTACATGAGGTGCTGAAAGACTGGTAGTTGGCTAATGTAGTGTCATTATTTAAAAAAGGCTGTGAGGAAAGGCCAAGGAACTATAGATCAGTGAGCCAGATATCAAATGTTGGCTAAGTTGTTGGAGGGTATTCTGAGGGACAGGATCTACATGCATTTGGAAAGGCAAGGACTGATTGTGGAGAGTCAACATGGCTTTGTCCGTGGGAAATCATGTCTCACTAACTAGATTGAGTTTTTTGGAGAAGTGACAAAGGTGGTTGATGAAGGCAGAGCAATGGACATTGTCTATATGGACTTCAGTAAAGCGTTCAATGTTTCACATGGTAGACTGGTTAGTAAGATTAGTTCACATGGGATCCAAGGGGAGGTAGCCATTTTGATACAACATTGTCTTGAAGATAGGAGAGAGAGTTTGGTCATGGAGGGATGTTTATCTGGAGTGGAGGCCTGTGACCAGTGATGTACCACAAGGATCAGTGCTCGGTCCACTGCTTGTCATCATTTCTATAAATTATTTGGATGTGAATATAGGTGGTATTGTTAATAAGTTTGCAAATGACACCAAAATAGGTGGTGCACTGTACAGTGAAGGTTATCTGAGTACAGTGGGACTTGATCAGATGGGCCAAAAGGACTGAGCAGCAGCTGGAGTTCAATTCAGATAAATGTGACCTGTTGCATTGTGGCAAAGCAAATCAGGACAGGACTTATACACAATGGTAAAGTCCTGGAGAGTGTTCCCAAACAAAAGGAGACCAAGAGCTGCAAGTGCATGGTCCCTTGAAAGTAGAGTCGCAGATAGACAGGACAGTGAAGGCAGCAGTTGGTACACTCGCCTTCATTGGTCACTGCATGGAGTATAGGAATTGGGACGTCAAGTTGCAGTTGTACAGGGCATTGTATTCCGAAAGTGGCCTCAGAGTACAATTCTCATTGCCCTTCTATAGGAAGGATGCTGTTGAACTTGAGAGTGCAGAAAAGATTTACAAAGGATGTTGCCGGAACTGGATGGTTTCAGCTGCAAGGAGGACCTGAATAGGCTGGGTCTTTTCCCCCTGAACTGTCAGAGACTGAGGGGTGATCTAATAGAGGTTTATAAAATCATAAGGGGTATGGATAGGGTGAATAGCCTTTTTCCAAGGTTCAAATGGTTTGATAGGCTGTAAAGCCAACTCCTGCTCCTAATGTTGGCCACATGGCTCATGCAACATCTTCTAAACATGCAACCTCTACCTTAGAGAAAGAGGAGGGCAGCTGACTCACAGGAACACCACCACCTTCAAGTTCCTCTCCAAGTCACACACCATCCTACCTTGAAAGGATATCGGCATTCCATCACGGGATCAACATCCTGGAACTCCCTTCCTAATGACACACTGGGTGCAACTATACCATATGGACTACAGCAACAGCTCTGTAATATATTCTGATGTGCAGAAATGGGTGAACAAATGTTACCCATGCCAGCGATTTCAATTTTTGCTTCTATCCTATGAAAGGATAAAAAAAATCTAGCTTTTGACAATTCTATTCTATATATCATTCCATGCAGATGAACCATTTACCAGCCTGGATGTTGAAAACAAGCGCAACTATTTCAAATGCATTTAACATTCGATATGTAAAACAACACAACACAACACATGATGGTTGGGGCATCACCATGGTTCAGCGGTCCGCCCTGCTGCCGCAGCGCCAGGGACAAGGGTTCGATTCCACCCTCCGGTAGGTGTGTGTGTGTGTGTGTGTGTGTGTGTGTGTGTGTGTGTGTGTAGTTTGCACGTTCTCCACGTCTGCGTGGGTTTCCCTCCGGGTGCTCCTGTTTCCTGCCACAGTCCAAAGATGTGTAGGTTAGGTGGATTAGCCATGGGAAATGCAGGATTGCAGGGATATGATAAGGGGTGGGTCTGACTGGGATGCTCTTCAAAAGGATTGGTGCAAACTCAACAAGCCAAAAGCCCTGTAGGGATTCTATGATCCATCCATGGTCTGATTTCCTGAAGGATACTTCAGTCAAGAAGATCGAGAAACAAAATGTTTAAATTGAATTTTTAAAACTGTACTTGGTTCTTAAATTTTAAGATCTAATTCTGCAGCAAATAAGGTTGTAAGATTAACAAGAGGCTTTAACGTTTCAGCAAAAACAAAAAACAAAGGCTGTTCCTGTTTCCTCCCACTGTCCAAGGATGCGTAGTTAGGTGGATTGGCCATGGGAAATGCAAGGTTGCAGGGATAGCTTTTCTAAACGTCTTGCAATCTATTGCAAAAATCAGAGATGCTAGCATTTTCCCAATGACAAATGCTAAGCTGACTGGTTTATAGTTTCCTGCTTTCTGTCTCTCTCCCTCCTTGAGCAGAGATGTTTAATTCTGCTAGAACTCTCCCAGAATCCATTGAATGCCACCCCCTTTAAAACCCTTGACGTGGTCTATCAAGTCCTGGCAACTTGTCTGCCTTTTGTCCCATTAGTTTGTCAAATAGTTTGTTCCTGGTGACAGAAACTGTTACAAGAATTTTCCTGTCATTACGATCACTGAATTGTTAGCACCTAGAAGGATGCCATTCAACCTATTGTGCCTGCCCCCAACTTCTTGCCTTTTCCTCATATCCCTGCAAAGCATTTCCATCCAAATAGCCATCCAGTGATATCTTGAATGCTCATTTGAAGTTGCCACCACAACATTTCCGACCAGGGCATTCCACACCTGAACTACTCCCTTTAAGAAAGTGATTTTTCTCAACACACTCACTGCATTTGGAATTCACTTCAAATCTATGCCCTCTTGTAAAAGAAAAATGAACAAGCAGAACAGTTTCCCCTCATCTATTCTGTCCAGCCTACTCATGATTTTGAAAACCACTATGAAATCTTCTCTCACCCTCCACTCTCTAGCGAAAAGAGTCTCAAGTACATTAATCTATCTTCATAACTGAAGTTTCTCATTCTTGTGAACTACTTCTGTGCTCTTTCCAATGCATTCTCACCTTTCTTATAATATGCTATCCACAAGACAATCCTCAAGCTGAGGTCTAGCAAGTGAGTTGTACAAGTTCACCTGTCATCTTCTTGCTCTTGTACACAATGCCCCATTAAGCAAGCCAAGGATACTGCTCTGTCCATTTGTTCTGCCACCTTCAATGATCTGTGCACACATACACCCATGCCCCTTTCTTCCTGCACTTCCTTTAGAATTGTGCTATCTATTTCACACACTTTCAATGTTCTTCTTACCAAATTGCATCAACTCTCTTCTCTGCACATCTGTCACACAACTCCCTCTCTGACTTGTCAATGAATGTCTTTTCTGAGCACCACACTAACCTCCTCTCAGTTTACAATTTCAAGCACCTTGATTATAGTTATCTTCGGCATTTTATTTTTAAAACTGTCCTCTGCCATAAAGACCAATGCAAAATATTGTCTTAAGTTATTATCCATTTCCTACTCCCAGTTATCCATTCTCTAGCTGCATTCTCCAAGGGTCCCACACTCACATTCATTACTTTCTTTTCATTACTGAAAGAAACACCTGCTATTTGTTTTCGTATTTCTTACAATTTTGTTTTCATAAGCCTCTTTTCCCTCCCATTAACTTTTCTTTAAAAAATTCTCAATTTGCTGCTCTACATCATGTTCACCACTTTGTATGTATTAGTTTTTGATTGGCTAACAGCTCCTTAATTCAGTCTTCAACCTTTAGAACTATACGCAAAAATTCTAAAGTAGTACAAAAAAGTTCCAACAGTTAACGCGTATTAAATTTGTTTCATCATTAATTTTGTAACTCCTTGTAAAGTAAATTTGCGCACCCAAGTAAATTTTCCATTCTCTCTCTCAAACTTTCACTAAAAGTAGACTCGTGCTATTATTGAACAAGTTTGTATGACATTAACCTTTTGCCTACAATTTATAGCTGAAAATGTCATGTATACTTCACTCTGTTGACCACGAAACTGCCCTTTTACAGCATCGCAAAATGTTCAGTCCTCACCTTGCATACAATGTACACATCCTGAACAGGTTATTAATAAGTTGGGAATTTATTCAACTGAAGCTAACAACTTAAATTTTCCCTCCCCCTATTTCTCCTCAGATATTACTTGCCAGTTAGCTGGAAACATATAGCCTATCATTGGACAGCTATGATGAGAGACAAAACTGACAGGTGGCTAAGTGGAAAGTGAATGTCAGCAAACTATTCAACCACAGGAGACATACACACAAATCAATTCTATTGTCAACTCATCCATTTAATACACAAGAGTCAACGAATCAAAATTTGGTGCATAATCCCTGGTCTAGTTACCCCACAGCAGAGTTAGAGCCTCTTGTCACACCAACACTGCAGCTTGATCGGATTGATTTTATTTATTGTCACATGTGTCCATGTACAGTGAAAAGCTTTGTTTGTGAACGGTACAGGCAGATAGATCATAGTAAGCAGGGGCACACCGATTGTAGAGTGCTTGGAGAGAGTGAGGCAGATGGTGAACTTCGCATTGAAATATTCCAAACTGTAAATTCCTAGGTGAACGTGTCAATGGTCTTGAACATGGTCAGTTTGTCAAATTCAAATTAACATAAAGAGAAATTTATTATACAGGAATAAAACAGCAATGGACTGTCCAGACATAAGACTGTAGGTGTACTATCTGCCTTGGCACCAAGCTATCTAGACAATGATGACTCTGGATTAAATCCCTCATCTCCACTGAATTAGTGGACCTCAACCAGAGCAACAGTGGTGTACAACAAATGATTTACAATGTTCAGGTCTAGGCACAAGTTTAAAAAGTCACAGCGTTTATGTTGACAATTGATATCTAATAAAAATAAAAATGTTCCAAAGGGTGCACACACAAGAGGTCAGTTGTGAATGGTGTCAGGTTCAACCTAAATATTCACATCCCAGTTTTTTCACTGTACAATAACGAATACAAATTGTTGGTGTGTTAGAGATATGGTCACAATGATATCTATGGGTTGTAGTCTCCTTTAGTATCACTCCCCAAAAGGCAGAAATGTCTTTAGAAAACAAAAAGGGTAGAGAGGAAGAGAGAGGGGAGTGGGAATATAAAAATACAGTGAGGAAAAGGAACCAGTCTTGAAATAGATCCTACACAAGAAAATGCAACAGGCTCGGTTTTGTAACTTTCTCTTGGATGTAAACTATGTACTTCCACAGGCAGTTTGTTTCACTCTGAAAACCACAGGAAAAGGTTGTCATTTCAGTATTAACTATGTTTGTTGAAGTATAAAAGGTGGCTGATGGAAAGAGAACCAAATGATGCAATATAATAAAAATATAACATCCAAATTTAGATTCTGCTCTTGATACAACACAACCCTCTGCAAATTTTCATTATTTGGGTGTGAAGGGCTGACTTAAGTACTGGAAGAAAAGAAGTTAAAACGCATTTGTTCCACATCTGTGACCTGGACTTCAACCTCGGCTCCTTCAAGGGGATGGAATATCCTCTCTCCCAGCTGTTACAGATCTGAAGTAAAATGGTTTTCTATTGTCTCAATTACATATTCTGACAGACATAACATCCACTTTTCCAAATATCAAAGATTTGCCAATTATTCAGCTATCTCAGAGTTCATAAAACTACAGCATGATAAATGAAAATTCCACACTTCAGTGAAGGCACTTCTAAAAATGAGATCAGTGTCACAACTGTATATGTGAAGACACTCCCTATTTGATTTTGGGTATACTATACCCAATCAGCTTCTGATAGATACTACGTAGAAATGGGAACATTAGAAAGGGAAACTCAAAGAAAACAAAACACAGCACGAGGAACCTCATTTTAAATCCAGTCAGCAGGGACTTTAATGTCAGAACAGTAAACATGTTTCTCTTAAACACCTTGATTTTAGCAGGGGAAACAATCCATTTAAAACAAACAGATTACTTCTGTTAGAAAAGTACTTGCATACACAGCTAGAGACTAATTTCAGGCTGGTATTAAAGTCTGTATATCTATTCTGTTTTCATTAATTTTACTTGTAAATCAGGAGTTCGCTTTTTAACCATTTACTTTGTTTTGCAAGTTTTGATACGAGTTCATAAATTTCAAATGCCCTTATCAAACATTGTAGATTTCCCAGTTATTTTACACCTCTAACACCAGAATTCTAATTGCTACTAGAAAGCACCATCACGTGGAGTCTACCCATTCTGACACATGCAAGCCATCTGTTGCAAGCAAACAGTGGAGATGGTGGGGGCAGGGAAAGTAAGAAGTGCTGCCAATGTATCATGGATAGCACTTATTTGTTTTTCACTAGCAAAATGTAGCTTTGGATATAAGCTAGCGTGCAGGCACAAAAGTCCTAAGTAATGATATGATGAGTGCTTCAGTGCATCGACGCATCAGCTCCGCTTCACTCATTATCTTATTAATTCATGGGCTTGCTGGTTATCTGACAGAGCAGATCAATTATCCGGAATATGGTCAGAAGGGTCTGTACTGTACTGTACTGTTCTGTTCTATGTTCTAATGAATCAGATGGGTTTTTCCAACAATTGACAATGGTTTCATGGTCATTATTAGATTCTCAATGGCAGCTTTTTATTGAATTCAAATTCCACCATGTGCCATAGCTGAATTCAAACCCAGGTCCCCAAATTGTTATCTGGGTCTCTGGATTAACAGCCCAGCGATAACACCACTTGGCCATTGCCTCCCCCATAATACGTAGGATCAAGTCACTGAATCATAAGATAACATTACAGGCAAAAGGGGAATCTTATACGAAGATTCCTCAAAAAAGTTCAAAAATTACACCAGACAGCAAGTGATGCATTGCATCCTCTTCATCTCACATCCATACTTGTTCTTCCTCACGGCCATGCCGATCTGGTGTCTGTTGCCTGTCACTAATTGGCTGGCTGGATAGAAGTTCTGTGCAAAGCTCAATAAAAAATTCCACTCACTTCACACAACACTTCCACCTGTCACTGACCTGAAGTCTTTTCCATGTCAAGCTGAGAGTGATCTCACAGCTGGCTACATAAGGACTGTCATTACAAATAAGCTGAAGAATTTGCAATAGTCTTTGGCTGGAAGTGACGACTTCGTGATCCATCTTGGCATCCTGTGGTGATCCTTAGCATCACAAATGCTGGTCTTCAGCCAGTTTTATTCATTCTACAAGATAGAGAAAGAGCTGGAGGCACTGGCCACTGCCAAAGTTTATGGACCCTGTCAACCTGCCAGCAATAGTAATGGAGACGTATGCTCCAGAACATGTCACATCACTAGCCAAGCTCTTCCGCAACAACCAAAACACTAGCATCAACCCAATAATGTGGAAAATGCTCAGGTATGTCCTGTAAATACAATAAGCAGGACGAATCCAAATCAAGCCAATTGCAGCCCCTCAGTGTACTCTCGATCATCAGTAATGTTATGGAAGATGTGAAGCTACTATGAAGCAGCAGCACTTGTTTGGCAATAACCTGCTTTTTAATATTCAGTTTGGACTCTGTCAGGATGACTAAGCAACCGATCTCACCACAGCCTTGTTCGAACATGGACAAAGAGTTGAACTCCAGGGGGAAGGCACAAGTGACTACTGACTACAGCCAGTAGGGATCAAAAAGAGCACTGTGCAGGTTGGAATTATCACCTCACACAGGTTGTTGGAAGTTAGTCATCTCAGCTCCAGCACATTTCAGGAGTTCCTCAGGGTAGATATTTTTAAAACAAATCTCTTCAGCAATGCTTTCACACACTTCTGGGGCAGCAATGATCTAGGCCCAAATATCTTCACAGGTTTTCTAGTATAATGCAGCACAGGAAAGACTGTTTCTACATACTGAAATGCTGCTTGTGGAAATTAAACCACACTTATCCACAAAACTGCATGTATTCAAAAGATGCAAATGTATCACTCCAAATTTCATGGAAAAATAGACAAACTCTGTGGCAAGACAATCTAAAGTGCTCAATAAAAAAACCAAAAGAACTGCGGATGCTGTAAAGCAGAAACAAGAACAACAGAGATTGCTGGCAAAGCTCAGCAGGTCTGGCAGCACCTGTGAACAGAAATCAAAATTAACACTTCACGTCTGGTGACCCTTTCTCAAATTATTTTCATTTACTTCATATCATTGTAGCCTTCCAACAAGACAGCTTGTTTGAAATAAAGCAATCTGGAAGTATTAATGAAGTGTTTATATAACTTTGGAGTCCCTTGTTCTGTAGAATGAGGTACTGAGCCTATTTGCACTGTGGAGAGTCCAACAAACGCAAATTGCTTTTCAATCTCAATATTTCACTGAAGAATTTAATTGAATGCATCACAAAGCAGTAGCCATAACATACACATGCTTCTACACTCCTGAAAGCGACTGTAGCTACACCAGAAGTTTGAAATACAGTAACAAGAGGCAAGCCCAACAGTAAGTGAAGTGCAGAAGAAACATTAACATCACAAGAGGAGACAAACTGTGGAGTGAGTGGCTCTTTTGGCAGCATGTTGTCACAGATCAAAATTTTTTCCCAATAACGTATTGGCAGCTCAGAACACGGATGAGAACATAGTGGCTTCAAACTCTCATTTCCATGCTCCACAAAGCTACTCATCAGTGCTTTTGGTGAGCAGCGCCACTGTAATTATGTTATTCTGTTCATTGTAGATCCCATTGAGCTCCACAATTCAGCAACCAGCCAAAAACTACTTGCAGTTTTATTGAAGTAATAAAAATATTTCAACAAGCTTCACGAGAGAGCAGATGTCAAGCAATAAAAGGGGAATTAGGTGGATGTTCTGGCTTAGCTTTCAGCCAGAGGATAAAAAGGTCAGAAAAGCAGTGGAATGAAGAGGTTGACTGCCTGAGTACCAAGAGAAAAAAAAGGCAGAGGTGGCTTGAAGACTTCCCACTGATAATACAGCATCAGGAAAGGGGGAAAACACGAAAAAAAAAGTTAAAATTCAGACAAACTGAGATCATAAGCTCATCCAATGCTAGGGCAATTGTTACAGTACTGGTCAATTCAGAGAGTGGCAATATCTTACCCTGGCAAGTTAAATCAAAACATAAACCACTTTAGAGCTGTAATTTCACAACAAGGTTACAGTCCATTGAGGCTGCACCAGTTCTTTGAAGGAAAGATTTCATTTGTAATTATCAACCTTTCGCCCAGACCCATTTATTCGTTTACTTTTAAACAGGTGCTTAGAATGCCTTAACAGAATCTATTTCCACCACCTTTCTAGCAGTGCATTCCAGACTGTGATCACACCATGTGCAAGGAAGATTTTCCTCATGTTGCTTTTGATTCTTTTAACCATCAATTTAAATACACCCACAGGCTCTCAAACCTTCTGCAACAGGAACAGTTTCGCCCCAAATACTCTGCAAGACTCTTAAATGATAGTCAGGAAGACCTTTAATGAAATCTTGTTGAACCTTTTCTAAGGGAAACGGACATAGATTCTCTAAATCAGACATTTAAAAATTGCTCCCATGAGGGGCTCGGATTGAAGAAATAAGAAGAAAATGCTCTGAATTGTGAAAGGATCAACTCATTAGTAAAAGCAGCAAAGTGGTACAAGGAAAACGTTTCCACACAGTGAGTGATTAGGACCTTAAGTAAACTAAATGTGTGGTGGAGGCAGTTTCAATTGAGACAATCGAAAGGGAATTAGATAGTTACTTGAAAAAGGATGTGCAAGCGTATGGGTGGGTGCTGGGGGAAGAGGCCAAGACAGAAGGCATTAAGAGAGCTGCTCAGGAGAATGGCCTTTTGTACTGTAACAATTCAGAGATTCTGTAACCAAGTTTTGTTTTTGCTGAAACTTTCAGCGTTTGGTTTAATCGTGAACAGGATGAGGGCGTCGCTGGTTAGGCAGCATTTATAGCCCATCCCTAATTCCCCAGAGGTCAGTTCAGAGTCAACCACATTGCTGTGGGTCTGGGGTCACATGTAGGCCAGGTCAGGTAAGGACGGCAGTTTCCTTCCCTAAAGGACATTAGTGAACCAGATGGGTTTTGCCAACAATGGGTTCATGGTTATCGTTAGATGCCTAATTCCAGATTTTCCATTGAATTCAAATTCCACCAACTGCCACGGCCGGACTCGAACCCGGGTTGCAGAACATTATCTGGGTCTCTGGATTAACAGAGAAGCAATAATAGCACTAGGCCATTGCTTTGCCCCTAAGCTGGATGTATTGCAGCCTCATGTCGGGAGTTTAGAGACAGAGGGAACATTGGGTATTGAAAGTAGACAGTGCTTTTTTTTCCATAAACAGGAGCAGGTAATGGTTTAGCTTTAATATTTAACATCCTAAGACAAGAATATTCCTTCAAAACAGTAAAAAAAAAGAAAACAAAGTAGAAAAAGATGTTTAAGAAAGGTGGTGGGCCTGATCATTACTGCTGGTTATCTACATAATTTGTATTTACTGTTTCCAGGAATTATCCCTTCTAGAAACTATCATAGCTACTTTACATGAATTAAACCTTTTCTGACAAGGTGAACACAGATTTGAACGCCTAAGCCTTTCCAACTAGTAGATTGTCCTGTGCAATTTTTGCTAACATGTTTACGTTAGCGGCCATAACAACCCCAAATTCCATCATTAGCAAAAAGCGATGGAAGATGTCATCAACAGTGCTATCAAGCAGTGCCCACTCAGGAATAACCTGCTCAGTGACACCCAGTTTGGGTTCTGCCAGCGCCACTCCGCCTTGGTCAAACATCGACAAAAGAGCTGAATTTAGGAGGTGAGGCGAGAGTCACTGATTTGACCATAAAGGAGCCCCAGGGGAGGTTGAGTCAAAAAGGAAACCTGGGAGGGAGCAATCGCCATTGGTTAGGGACCCATCTAGCATGAGGGAAGGCAGAGGTCATGAAGACATCCTAGCATAAGATAGAACCCATGCAAAGACACAAGGAAATTCTTACATACAGCTGTTACTATATCTCACTCGGAGTGCACGGAAAACGAAGCCCCCTCACTAGTCCCAGAGTCTTCACAAAAAGGTAAAGATCCATGCGATTGGCTCTCAAGTAGCTGAACAGTTTGCAGGTCTGAAATGTTTTAGTAGAGTCGGTTGGACCTTCATCACTCTTTGGTTTTTTTATAACAGTTATTTTCCCATTTTAGTCCATAACGGAAAGACACAGTCATGACACTGTGGATTCAAACATAGCGCATGTATCAACCAGACCTTGCAGGTTGGCTATCATTCCATTGACAACATTTCTGATGTAATCCAAACATATTTACAAGTGCTGGGTCTACCATGAAGCCCACAGCACCACCTATATCAGCACCCCTGGGGTCACTAGCTAAACTCAACTGTATGAGTCGCTGAATTCACAATTGCAATGGATACTCATTTACGTAATGGTGGCAGATCTAGATTGCCATAATATAGAGCACTGCAGTGCAAAGGTCAATGGCTTCTTGAGTGGTACATGGGTGAATAGGCTCAATGTTAAATGAGCACATGGATCTCTATCTAATCTCATGTAGTATAATCCTGGGTAGGAATTGGAAGAATAGGTCTCAAAGGGGACAGATGTGTTATCCATGTCTCCCACGCTTTGGAACAACGTCTAGCTCATTAATACAACTTCTGCCAAATTGACATCACACACTAAATTACAGCTCTTTAAAAGACAAGAGCGTCTTCTTGTTAAGCCTCAAAAGTGGTTATGCCTCTGTTGCTGTGAATCAAAACTGCCTCTGACCTAGGCAAGGAAAGAGGATTGGCCGCATCCTTCTACCCACAATTATTACATTTGTAGTTTTGTTTTCTGCAGTTGACACTCGAGACATTTGTTGCTAATTACTGCTTTTTATTTTTAGAAGGCATTGTTTTTGAAACACTCCTGTGTAGTTTTCATAATTAAGTGAATGTAGTCATAATTGGAAGCCAAGATCGCTACCTACTACAATCTTTCAACTACATGGGTAGCTGTTAATAATGGAAACAACTATGGGCTGCAAGCCTAATTGAGGTGATTGCACATTTCTCAGCAGAGGTTCAGACAGCATTCAGCCCTACTCCTGCTTTGATCTCCTCTTGGGTCTCCTATCTGTGATCACTTCACTAAGTTTTTTGTCATCATGAAGCTGGAGAGCTTGGTTAAAACCTCAGTGGCCATCAACATGTTCTATGCCTGTTTGCAAGCACTCCATGTTCCTCAAAGTCCTGCCAATCCAAAGAACCCCGTGGCAATACCTCCACTGCTGATCTGTGGCCTGTCTGAGCTAAAATTTGTCCTTTTGCTGGAGAGCTAGTACATTTATATTCACAGCCTCTTTTCATATTGACTTATTCCTGAATAACAAAGCAGAAATTTTCATGTGATCATATATAATTGGGAAGTGGCGCTAAGCTCTCAGTAATTCAGAGGACATGTTTTATTATAAATAAATTGCGCAATTTATTATGATAGATTTTCAGGGCTTCAGGTTCAGGAGGATGAAGTAAATAGCATTATTGCGCAGCATTGTAACTTATTTTTATATTCAATATTCAGGTCAATTATGCAGTTCAATGCTTTGCATACAAATGTATTAAGTAGTGTCATTAATTGTATGTATATCTGTTCACATTCTTTTTTGACTTCCTTTTTAGAAAAAACTCTGTACCCAACTTGGTATTTTTACCCATCAAACACCATAATTGGTTACAAACAGAAAACTCCAGACCTGATCGAATTAGGCTGCAGAAAATAATACAGCAAATTCTTGACAGCAGCTGGACAATTTTGTGGACAATAGGTTGGTCACTGCAAACACTTAAAATGTTATCACACTGCAAATTAAGGAAGAAACTACAGTACAGACTGCTAACAGAGGGCAAAATGTCTGCCAACCTATTTTCCAGTAAATACTTGGATGGTTAGCTTTCTATTTTAAAAAATATTTGTAAATTAATTAGTTATAGTTTAAATACAAGGGACACATGTGCCATTATCTGTTTTTTTTAAAAAGTTTTTTTAAAAATCCAATTTTGGGGTTATTGCAACAAAAATTATTTATATCTGAAATGTGACTCTCCTCAACGCAAGAGAGCCAGAAAATGAGTGCATATGGAATTTTTATTACTAATTGATCTCCTGTGATGTAGTTCATAAGATTTTGAATGATACGATCTTAAGGGCCTACATTTTGTTGCTGGTTATGGTAAGCAAGCAGGTGGTGGTTAGTTAGATTGGACAGATTTATAGTTTTTTAGTACAGCACTATGCTTGATGATTGCTTCGGAAAAGCACAAAGTCTCACATGCTGTCAGCTTAGAATGTCAAGTTAATTCCTACATTTGAAATGTGGAGAAGGAGTTAAAAAATACATTTACAATGCTGACCAGAAGGGGAAAAAAGTAATCATTAAAACTGGAATTCACTTTAATTATTCATTTTGAAGCTAGGGTTTTTGCAAAACAAAATTTGAGCATCTAAAAAGTCATATCTAGACCACTAACTAAAAGGACAAGCCAACAAAACATTGGCTGAAATTTATTTAAATCGAGACACTGACACTTCAAGTGACTGTGTCATTTTCACCAGTGTAAGTTATTGTCAGTGCGGCATTGTTTAGGAACTGGTGTTTCTTACTCACTGTCATATTTGCACTTAACATTTTGTTTTCCCGAGTTCTATGTCATCACATTTAGCTACCATGGTAAATTAACTGCCAAGTAGTAAATTTTAAATCAAGATCATCAATGCTGTAATTCTCATTCTTAACCAAATGCATGTTAGAATTCAATTCTAAATAGTCATTTTCTTTTAATAGATAGCTTGTGTTACAGTCTATCACACATTTATGTTGAAAAACAGGTTCTTCTGTCACAGCTAATTTCATGGATCAGATAGATTTAAAGTAATTAGAGGCACAAATACAAATTATACAATGACAGGGGCTATGAGATTTTGGAGATGAAAGGTTTTATTGTGTGTTCTGACATGACAATTTAACTTCTTCACAACAACTAAAATTAAAGGCACTCTCACTAAATTCAAACATCTGCGCTGACTTTAAAGATTTCTAAAATATTTCGTATTTTTGAACCCCATCACAAACTGCTTGTTTAAAAATGTATAGATGTGTTATAAAGATGTGCTACATGGAGTATAATTGTGCAATTTCAAAAACTGGTCAAATAATACATATATATAAAACTTTTTAAATAACAGATGCTTTTGCGGAAAAAGGAGACTGAGTTGAAGTATCCACTATGTGAAGTTACGACCCATTCAATGGAAATACAATACTTCAACAAAAGATGGGATAAGCTAGAGTAGTTTTCCTTAGAACGGAGGAAGCTGCGGGGTGACTGATCCTGAATTCCAAAATAAAAGAGGGGGTTGGTTAGTGTGACAGGTTAGAGTACTGGTCTCCCCTGAATGATTCAGTTGCCTGAGGGCAGAGGTTTAAGGTGATCAGTACAATGATTAGAGGGAACATGAAAAAAAGTTCTCTCACCCAGGAGGGTGGCAGGTGCCTGGAATTTGCTGCTCAGTAGGTGGTTGAGGTGGAAACCCTCAACTCATTTAAGAGGAACCTGGATCTGGACCTGAGATGTTGTAACCTACAGGGCGACAGACCAGGTGCTAGTAAGTGGGGACTGGATGGGGTTTTTTTAAGCCATGCAAGCACAATGGGCTGATTGGCCTCTTTCTGTGCTGTAGCTTTTCCATGATTCAATGTAAGTGAAGAGAAATAGAACCTCTGGGCATGTGAACAGCTCCTCTGTACCTCGAAGTCAGAAGGTTGATAAAAAAGGAGTGAGCAGCTAGGACATTGACAGTGGTAAAACAATGCAGGAGATAAGAGCTCATCCTCTATTTTTGGAACATGTTACAGGTGTAGAATGGTTGTGCAATCTAAACTTTTGTATACATGCTGGAATTGGTATCTGGGCAGAAAATACACACTGCTAGAGTGAGTGTCTTTCCCTGTTGTTTTATCAAATTCTGAATCTTATCTTGTTGGGAAAGTGTCTACATCCCAATAGCAGACAAGAGACTTTCTGCTAAAAGGAAATGGTTCAATTTCTGAAACACTGAATCCGGGAGACAATGATCAAATGACTTGGACGGGGAACCAAACTATATTTCCAAATTTGCAGATGATACCAAGCTAAGGATCTGTACAGGTTTACTAGATGAGTAAAAAACATGGAAGATACAAAATAATATGGAAAAGTATGAGCTCTGACCAGCGTACTATTTAAGTGGACACTGGCTGGAAAGTGTAGAGGTGCTGAGGGACTTGATGTCCTTGTCAGTAAATCTCTGAAGGCTAACATGCAGGTGCAGCAAGCTATTGGGAAGGCTCAGGAATGTTAGCCTTTACAAGGCGAGTACTGATTAGTGAAGTTGTCACTGGTGTAGGATCTTGGTTAGATCACAAAGACTATGATGTGCAGTTTTGGTCTTGTTACTGTGGGAAAGATGTTACTTCCATGGGAGTATTGAGGAAAAAGTAAACCAGTCCTCACTTCCTCACCCAGTTAGAACAGATACATTTGTAGACTGAATCTATTATTAATCTTAAAACAATCCAGCATTAAGAGCTTCATTTTGGCAAGGATTTTCTGCACTTTTTCCAAATTTGTTAAATCCAAGGAGGAAAGCCAAAGATCATAAGGCAATATGCCAGCTCTGAAGTGAATCAGACATCCAAGCTGGACTTCCAAAGGCTACACTTACATTCTTCTTCCTACAATTTATTTTTTGTACAAATGTGAAGTAAATAAGATAGAAAGCGGTGAAATAATTTTAACATAGTCAAATGCTGGAAGCTGAAAAAGCATCACAGGAGGAGATAACGTGAAGCGTTTTGAGAATCAATGACCATCATAGTATGAACGAGGGCTGAAAAGTATGTTCAAGCAGGAGGTTAAGAAAGCTTTAAGGCAATTAAAATTGAACAGGCTTGTGCTTGTGTTTTCAATGTTTTACAAATAATTTCAATTGAAAGTGTAGAAAAAATATCCCATATTAGAGGAACGTAGATAACTGATGGATAGAAAAAGACCAACTAACCCATACAGTGGTCGGTCGGTCAGTCAGTCATCGATACAACTGGCGTCATAGTTTCTTTTAGGAGGCTTGGAGAGATAAAGAAAAATTGCAGCCACTTCTGGGGTGGTGGGAGACGACTCTGGACAATTTTCCCCCAACCTCTTTAGCAATCAAAACTAATCCAGAAGAACACAAGTCTAAGATTTATTTAACTACCCCTCATATGATGATCTCTGACAGCAAGAAACAAGTCTATTTCTCAAAGAACTGCAGCAAATTAGCCATCATTGATTAAGTCATTTCAAAGATCAAACTCAGGGGACAAAAAAAAAAATCTACCATCTTGTATTTAACCTGATTTCGTCCATACAAACTTGAGATGCAACTCCTAGTTCACACCAATCTACCCAGTTTAAATGATGCATCTTTATAGACACAATACAATAATATTTTATAAACCTCAATCGAATCGCCCCTTGGTTCATTCTTTCTCCAAGTACGCCCGCTCTATGACCCAGCCTGTGGGAATAAGGTACTTTACACAGACAATTAGATTTCTTTTACATTCTTCACACATCCTCAATATTTCTGACTATCTTAAGAATCAAAAGTTAACCCAGAATGCTAATAATTTCTAACCAAGATCTTGTGCAAGAAATATCATTGAAACAGAAATAATATTTATCAAGGACTTACACCTGTGACAAAGATCAAAGGAGAAGGAACCTTGCTTATTTGTAAATAGGAATTTATTAAAATGACACCAATTTTCCTTCATGCTATAATAAATGTCAAACTACTTTGATTTCTTTATTGGTTTCCTGCAGCTCTCCTCCTTTAATGATACAGATAATCCATGCAATATTAAATGAGATGGCAAGTTTATTATTAATCCAAACTCAACATCCTTGGCTCAGAACAGCTCCGGAGTGTACTATGTGGCATTGTTGTTATTGTGGGCAACATTAAAGTGAAACACAGTTTTACATGTGTTTAACTCGGAGTAACTGAATATTACCAGCAAAAAAGTTACTTGGAAAAACTGATCATAAAATCTCAAAAATTGATCATTATGCAATTGTTGGGTTGAACTCTGCTTACTGTCACAACACCAGATCTTAGCCAAAATTTCTTCTAGACAGTGCACTGTAAGGCAAGTTGGTTTGTTCATAAGATTGAGACATCCAAGCTAGAAGGGGCCAAGAACGTGATGCAGTCGCTGGCTCAGAAATTCCTGAGTGGACTGCACTCAATTTTGAAACCTAGAAATAAGAAAATAGGAACAGGAGTAGGCCATTTGCCCCCTCAAGTCTGCTCCGCCATTCAATAGGATCATGGCTGATCATTCTACTCAGTACCCTATTCCCGTTTTCTCCCCATACCATTTTATACCTTTAGACCTAAAGAACTATATCCACCTCCTTCTTGAGGACATTCAATATTTTGACCTCAACTGCTTTCCGTGGAAGTGTACCCCACAGGCGCACCACTCTCTGGGTGAAAAAAATGTCCCCATATCTCAGTCCTAAATGGCCTACCTTGTATCCTTAGACTACGGCCTCTGGTTGTGGAACCCCCTGCCATCAGTAAAATCCATCCTGCATTTAGCTGGCCTTGTCCTGTCAGGATTTTACAGGTTTCCATGAGATACCCCTCATTCTTCTCCACTCCAGTGAATATAATCTTAACCAATTCAGCCTCCCTTCATGTGTCAGTCCTGCCATCCCAGGAATCAGTTTGGTAAACTTTTAGAGCATTTGCTCCATAGCCAGATATATTCTTCCTCAGATAAAACCTGCACATAATACTCCAGGTGTGGTCTCACCAAGGCCCTGTACAATTGTAGTAAGACATCCTGCTCCTGTACTCAAATCCTCTCACTATGAAAGCCAAAAAAACATTTCTTCACTGCCTGCTTTATCTGCAAGCTTAACTTCAGCAAATACTGTGAAGGACATGTAGGTCTTGTGGCACTTCCCCCTTTCCAAATCTAACACCATTACATTTATCCACATTATACTGCCTTCTGCCACGAGAGACACCTTGGAAAGTCACACTCTGGAAGGGTGTGAAGGAATTTCAGAGAATCACTTCAAAATAAAAAGGGAGAGATACAACACAAACACCATCTGCTGAGAACTGCATCCGCAGATTGTGGACATAATCCCAGGCAAAAGATATGTCTGCGTTTTCTCCTGCCACGAATACAGAAAAGGAGATTAAAAACCAACTGCACCTTTAGTATGCAAGAGTGCACTAGTCTGGAGTTCTGGTGCTACTCGGTTAGAATGTGTGCTGTGAAGGATACTGCTGAAGGACAATCTCCGAGACAACACTGCACCCAAAAGGTAAAAAAGGAAAAGAATATAAAGTCTCCATCAGATTGCTGGAAACAAACCACCAGTCATGAGCCACAATTGAACAGGAATCAGGATAACTCCTTTCAATTAACCTGCAGAACCCAGAACCTCCAAACAAACTGCTCAAATGTTTAAGTCAGCACTATCGGAATCACAACTTAAATGGTCAGAATGCTCTACTATCTACTCTACTGTTGACAAACCAAAAGACTAATTCCGATCTCTTTCAACTGTCCGTCCATGGGCTATGGATGCCTGTAAACCCTAGACCTCACCATCTGTCACTAGCACACCACTGAGCTGCTGAACCCACTGGGAGACAACTAAGCCTTTCCTTGGCCACTCTCCATGTGGCAGCATGCCCGCCTAAAATGAGGGAAATACTCCTGGAGGTGGAAAGAGGCTCTTCTTTGGTAGTAAGATGACACCAGGCTGTCATCCAAGACCCTGAGCATAGCCCAGTTCCTGACCCCAACCACTTCCACCAGTCTCCCAAGCTGTTGAAGGACTGGGAAAATTCACGCATTACAAAGCAAGACATTTTCTCTGTAGATGGGTCACGGACCTGAAATGTCAACAGAACTTCTCTTCACAACTATTAACAGGCCTGCTGCATAGTTTAAGCATTTTGTATATTTATTACCCATTTGTGAGAAGGTCACTCAATCATAAAAAGGCAACAAATTAAAATGTTTATTAACAAAAAGATGCAATGTATAAGTAACAATAACTTACAGAACTAGGACTGGAGTGTCGTCTCAGTTTTGGAGACTCTTTACCACTAGACGAGCACTTTGTGTTTATGCAAGCATTGTTCTCAGAGTGAACCCTCTTCACCTGGCTTGTTGGTTTGTCAAATGGATCAAAACTGCTCTGTGTTCTTTGCACTCTGACTTTTCTGTCCTCAGGAATGGTATCCAGTGGTTTGATGACTGAATCGACGGCCTGGGAATTGTGTGTGGACATCTTTGCGACGCATATCTGTGGGGGAGAAAGAAAAATAGTCCATTTAATAAGTGAAAACTGATGTGCTACAACATCTTTATATTGTTTTTACCTCACGTACTGGCCATTCCATTATGTTGAAGAACGGGCTCGACTTCTTGCGAGCCGGAAGCAATGTGTCTTCCAAAACCTTAACAATCCTCCCGAGCCTCTTTCAGTATGCAGTATTTATAATTTATACAATAGGCTGCTGCGGTGTAACTGGCTTCAATTTCTCTTCCAGAACACTGATCTAACATGTTAATGATCAAGGACGTAGTCCATCAAAGCATTAGCATTCCAGCAAATTAGAAAACAACTAAGCTGCAGGCCCTGTTCTGAACAAGCATCTGAGGATTTAAGTTTCAATTGTTAATATTTAAGAATGATGTTAAATCATGCATGTTAGGTAGATCAACTTAACATGTAGCATAACACTGTACTATTCAATAACACTGACAATCACAAAGTACAAGATCACGTTACTCTTATAGGATAGGATTAACATGCTAAATTACTTAATGCAATCACCCGAGATTCTGCGACTCTTACGGTATCAGTGGGTTCCGAATCTCAATAAAATCATCATTCCATCCAAGTTCAACAAGTTAACTGGACTGACAACTGTGAAAGGCCTCAAAATGCTGTTCTAGGTTCCCCAAACAGCAGCTTCTCATGCCTCACAACAAGAGAGAAATAGGCGGCAAACAGCAGAAAAATGGACATACAGCAAGTCTGAAACGGAGACTGGACAGCAAACAAACGTCTCAGAAAGAATGTAAAAGACACAAGAAGAAAGCAGTGACAAATGGCAGAAAAAAATGGCAGATAGAACAAGAGGGAAAGAAAACAATTCAAGGAGATAAATAAGTAAAGAGAAAGAAACAAAAGGAAGAGCAACAAGAAACATCATCTCAGTGGACACAAGATCATTCCCAAGGCCACAAATCTCCAAAAGTTAGATGAAGGATGGGACTAACTCGAAGACCTTTTAATTTATTTATGGGATTTCAGCATCCCTGGCCAGGTTAGCATTTATTGCCCATTCCTAATTGCCAAAGGCAGTTAACAGTCAACCATATTGCTGTGGGCCTGGAGTCCCATGTGGGCCAGACCATGTAGGGATGGCGGATTTCCTTCCCGCAAAGGCGCAAGTGAACCAGTGGTTAATAGTTGCCTTGGTTTAGGCAAGCTTTTTATTGAATACAAATTTCACCATCTGCCATGATGGGATTTGAATCCATGTTCTCAGAACATTATCCGGAGGTTCCGGAATTGCTCATCCAGTGTCACTGGATGACACCATTGGATTGCACTATGGCCTCCCCATTAATAAACCGGAGTCTACCCATACAAATTCTTCCATCACAGTACACGTGTGGTAACAGAGTATGTTCAAACTCAAAACCAGAGAATTGTATTGGTTGCGCTCATTTTCTGTCAGAAGGGTATTTGTGAAAAGTTTCCCTTAAGCTTAAAAAATTTTGCAGCCTTTTCAAATCATTTGATTCAAATGCCACCACAGCAAAAGAAAAAAAATCCTAAACCACAACGCTCAGGGTCTCTGAAAGAGTGCCCATGAGACAAGATACTCGAGACATGGCCTTCGAGCATCATTGTAGCATCATTAATCCTTTAAAGTAAAGGAAATGGATAAGAAACTAAAAGGGGAAGAAAAAACCCACTACAGACATTAAATAGGGCCAAATGTAACAGAAAATCAATATACACAAAAAAAACTTATTGCTCCTTTTTTGTGTCTTTGAAACACAAAGAATGCATAAAATGGGAGCCAGTTCAGTGTTGTGGACATCTGCCAATCTTCTAATTGTGTTGATTAGATTTACAACTCTGCTGATCAGAAACATCTATGCCAGTGTTTATAGGTCACTCATACTCATGTCGGCAATAAATATTGCTTGAGACTACAGTATCATTGCACTGGTGATCAGAAACAAAACACTTATCAATATTGATGGTCCAGAGACAATAGGTTTCCTGCAATATGCATAGAATCAAATGAATCCCTAAGTGTGGAAGCAGGCTATTCAGCCCACCAAGTCCACACTGATCCTCTGAAAAATATCCTCCCCAGACCCATCCCCCGCCCTATCCCTATAACCCTGCAATTCCCATGCCTAATCCACCTAGCCTGCACACACCCCCAAACACTACGGGCAATTTAGCATGTCCAATCCACCTAACCTGCACATCTTTTGGACTGTTGGAGGAAACTGAAGCAGCCAGAGAAACCCAGACAGATACAGGGAAAATGTGTAAACAGACAATAGCCCAAGGATGGAATCGACTCCAGGTCCACTGTGAGGCAGCAGTGCTAAACACTGAGCCACTGTGCCACCCCAGAAGAATTCCAAGTACATTGATGCTTCATATTTAAACAAATCCTAATCTTAAAAGCTAGAAAACAGACTGAAGTTCAATTGATGTTGATATTTAATATTAGTGCAGATAGCTTTAAGCATTCTCAGCTGTGTATCACGGGAGCAACAGTCCTGTCTGTTCTCCAGAAACGATTACTATACTGAAAACATTCTGAGATCCCTCATCACTACACTGTGAAACTGATATTGGTGGCTGTCCCCTGTGTGATGCAGCTGCAGTCAGGTTTCAGTGCATCAGGATTCCAGCTGTCTAACTACACGTCTTTCAGCTCTCACTAGCTGTTTTGTTTGGTAAGGAGGAATCCATCTGGCCTATACGTTTATTCCTGAAGGGCCAGATGTTCCCTTCTCAATTTTCCACAATAGTACCTTCTTTTTTCTCCCCCACACTGTTTGTACACACTATTGACTGCAGTTAATTTTAAGTTTAGCAGCAGATCTTCCACCACACCAAGTCTACTTTACACGATTACGAAATAATTCTACCGTCCCATGATACTATTCAAATCCCTAGCTGTTGCTTTTCCTCTCTAAATACCTTCTAAATTTCCTGCTTGCTTCTCTGCATTTCGCTGTTTCTTTCTCATTTCCTTTTTGCCTTCCCAATGGGAGTTGGCAGTATGTGGGGAAACATACTGGTGAGAGCTGCAGATTAGATTTCCCAATCGGAGGATGTGGACACAAATACGGGCATGATTGTGATCATAAGTGGAGAGGGCTCAAAGCAGAGTAGAAGCAAAAGTACAGCAGAATAAACTGCCAAAAGGACACAGTTGGGAATACAGCCATCAACATAATCCAAATTATCTTTTTCCACTTGCGGCCTAAGCAAACTGAACTTTGCTTACTCTTCTGACAGCAATGATTCAGAGTGACTTGCAAAAGGCCAGTTATCAATACACTATATAGCTTGGCCTATAACAAATCAAGTGGAATGAGAAAAAGTGGAGCCAGGAAATTCAAATCTGACCTCCAGTCGGTCAGACAATATTAAGAATTGAGGTTTTCTTGCCTTTATGGAATGTTGTGAGATAGGAGAGAACAATCCCAGCAGAAATGTTTTGAGGGCACATCAAATGACTTAACATAGTCAAGTGCTTACAAGTAGCTAGGCAGAACTGAATAGCTCAAAGTGTGGGTGGTTGTTGGAGAGTGGCGAGACAAGAAAATCAGGCAGTGAAAATGCCTGTGGTGAAGATGCAATGCATGAAGAAATAATTCAATTAGTCATTAAATAAAATTTAAAACTACACTTGATTCCTCGTCACAATTGGCTAAAAAGGAGATAAGCGACTCGTAATGCATCATGACCAATAACTGGTACAACAAAGACCTGACAGCGACTAGCATTGTGCTCGAGGAGCCTGTCTAGTGACTCCAACTAATGCTTTTCAGCATTCAACAGATTTGCAGCTTCAGCACCCCATACCATTCCCTGTATAAATGTGACTCAGACTAAACCACTACATGAAACTTCCCTTCAAAACAGATTTTTAAATTTTGACGTCTGTGACTGGAAACTGGGTTTAATGTTTCTCATTCTACCATCTATGGTATCCAAACAACCACAAAATTATGACAACCTGAACATAAAATATTCAGAACATCAACTCAAGCATCTCATTCAAAAGGTTTTAAACCTAGGTGTGAATCTCAAATAGAGTTCCAGCTCAACTAAATTCTCTTCCAGAAACAAGAGTCTTAACAACTCTAGAGACTTAAAATTGTCAGCTCTTGCATGCACACAAAACAGATAAGACGACACAAGTCATATATATGCACAAGGCAGTAACCCAGCAGGCCTCAAAAGAGCAGAAATTAAGAATAAAAAGCAATTTAGGAATATCTAAATTAGAAATTAGATTACTGCCTTGAAACAGTTGCTGATGAAGTCAATTTAGCGTCTATCATTTGTTAATGCATGTGGGAGAGCAAACAGAATCCAGATTGAGTGCTTTGTACCATTCACAGCACGTGATCCGTTTTTTCTTTCTTTTACACAATTATATTCACTGGAGGCCTTATGATATTCACGCTTCAGCCCAACCATGAAGGAAGCTACAGTTCACACCGGGAAACTAAGTCCAGTTTCTATACAATTTTTCTTAATACAATAGCCAGTGCATATTCAAATGGTCACAAAACATTCAGGTAAGCCTTAACTTGATTCATTCAGCACAGCACATAAACACTTCACTCTTACAAAGATAATCACATTGACAAAGCTGCTGTTACAATTCAAAACAATAGCCTTTTTTGTGATAAATTTTCTTACTTGCAAATCCCACTAAAGATCCTGAAAATAACAACTGTGATCAAGAAGTTGGATTAATAAAAACACATACAGAACGTAAGAACAGAACGAACCAGAAGCAGGAGTAGACCATCTGGCCCCTCGAGCCTGCCCCGCCATTTAATAAGATCATGGCTGATCTTTGAGACTCAGCTCCACTTATCCGCCCACTCACCATAACCCTTAAATCCTTTACTGTTCAAAAATTTATCTAGCCTTGCCTTAAAAACATTCAATGAGGTAGCTTCAACCGCTTCACTGGGCTGGGAATTCCACAGAATCACAACCCTTTGGGTGAAGAAATTCCTCCTGACCTCAGTCATACATCTGCTTCCCTTTATTTTGAGGCGATGCCCTCTAGTCCTAGTTTCACCTGCTAGCAGAAACAACCTCCCTGCCTCCACTTTATCTATTACCGTCATAATCTTCTTTGTTTCTATAAGATCTCCCCTCATTCTTCTGAATTCCAATGAGTATAAGCCAAGTCTACTCAGTCTCTCCTCATAATCCAACCCTCAACTCTGGAATCAACCGAGTGAATCTCCCTCTGCACCCGTTCTAGTGCTAGTATATCTCTTCTCCAGTAAGGAGACCAAAACTGCACACAGTACTCCAGGTGTGGCCTCACCAGGACCCTATACAGCTGCAGCATAGCCTCCTCGTTTTTAAACTCCATCCCTCGAGCAATGGCAGACAAAATTCCATTTGCTTTTTTAATCACCTGCTGCACCTGCAATCCCACCTTCAGCGATTCATGCACAAGGACACCCAAGTCTCTTTGCACAGCAGCATGCTGCAATTTTTTAACAATTAAAACATAGTGTATTTTGCTGTTATTCCTACCAAAATGGATGACCTGACACTTAACATTGTACTCCATCTGCCAAACCTTTGCCCACTCACTTAGACTATCGATATCCCTCTGCAGACTTTGTGTCTTCTGCACATTTTGCTCTACCACTCACCTTAGTGTCATCTGCAAATTTTGACACACCACGCTTAGTTCCCAACTCCAAATCATCTATGTAAATTGTAAACAATTGTGGTTCCAACACTGATCCTTGAGGCACACCACTTGCCACTGACCGCCAACCAGAAAAACACCCATTTACCCCTACTCCTTGCTTTTTACTGGTCAACCAATCATCACATCACACCAAATCTCCAGGAGTTCTCCTGTCCAGGCCTCTTCTCGTTTACACACCTTGGGTTGCCTGTTTCTCTTGTGTTAAATCGTGATAACTCTGGGACAACAGTAAGCTATGTTCTTTATATTAAGTAAAGATTCCTCACAGTGAAATTGTTTTTACAACAACAGGGAAGTCTTCCACCCCATATTCATCCCCACAATTAGAAACGTAATTGTTTTAAAAGATATATGTTTGTGATTATATTTAAGTTCAAAAAATACAAAATTACATTAAGGCCGTCTCAATCTTCAGGATTCAACCACAAGTACTTTTGGGATGATTTCAAGTTCCACATTTCCATTGGGAACAAAGTACACAGCAGAAACAGAACCACACTATTTTAATATTATAACTGAATTCTTTTTACCATGTTTCTGGAGATCATAAAAATTAGACCTCTGTCACTGAAGTTATTCTAGTCTACATTCATATTTTAAAGTCTAGGTATTAATGGAAGAGGATAAGTTAGTTAATATTCGGTTACCAGCAATGCTGTCATTCAATAGGATATTCAAATACAGGTTTTTGCACTATTTTGTTTGTTCACCCAACTCCTATCATTTTCAATCTGATTTTTTGCAGGAACTTAATCTGATCAAGATACTACAAACTGTAAAATGGACTCTGTCCTGAAATATTCTGTCAAAAACATATGTATATTTAAATGACAAGAACATTTGCAACTTGTTTTGACCCATCCTCTAGATTTAAAATTGTGGCGCAAGATATCCACAATTTAGAAAGCCATCTACTTCAGTAACAGTGAGAACACTGTTGTCATTCATTACTACATGGCAGCAATAATGGTTTTTTTTGGTGAGAATACTCAGACTTAACTTCAGATTTATTTCGGTCTAATAGTCCAACATGACTGTTGTAACTAAAACTTTCTGTTCTTACCCTGGTGCTTATGAGACAAGTGGGCAAGGAAAGTATAAGAGTACAATTGCTAATGAATAAGTTTGCATTCTACAAGGCACATTTCATTGGAGGCGTTTGTATGTTCAATCCATACATTTCAATGGAACTCATGTTGAGGGAGCACTTATTTTGCATGTAAAAGATTACATAATTATAGCAATTTGATTCTGTAGTCTGCATGAATAAAGATCACAGCATACATTCAGGGTGCAGATCTTGAACATCACCAAAAATGACAGAGCAGTAACAAAGGCTGTTATTTCAAGGCTGTTTTCATCCAGGCCTGCATTAAGGAACCAAAAAGTGGGACAACATTTTCGAACTAAACCAGTTCACTTTAAAGAAATTCCTTGGAACGAGGTATAAACCAACTAAAAGCTGTAAATACAAAATATATCTAAACATTAAAAAGCAATAAAAAGGTGTCTAATGAGTATTACTATCCTAATAAATGGTGGGTCATATACACGAGACACCAGGCTGAAGCATGTAGTTTTCTGTTTTCCGTTAAAAGGGCTGAGTACCTATTTGCAGTGATGCCAAAGTCCTCAACATCATAAATTACCGAATTAAACCACATCACATGAAGTAGTAGCCAGTACGCAAACTCAGCACGGGTTCTGGTCACACACCAGCTGTAGTGTTGAAGCTGTCCACTCGCCGACTCAAGCTTCTCAACTACAGGTATTGCATTGACATCTACCCAACAACGTAAGAGAACAATTGTCCAGGCATTTCAAATCACAAATCGGCTGGCTGAGATGTTGGCAGTCATCACCCATCAGCCCCTTCTCAACGAGTAAAGAAATAGAAAGAGTTATCAGAGCACCATCAAGCAATAATTAAGCACCACAGAGAGACACCGACACACAGCTTGGGTTATTTGCTTATTACAAGCATCTTTAACTCGGACAGTGTGAATAACTGAAGAAACGGAGCAATATTTGGTCCTTGACACCTAATGGAGCAATCGAATGACCATGAAACTTGAAAGAGCAAGTAAAATGGAGGTCACAGATGTTACAGAAATATCATTGTGACTACTGTCACAAAAGAAAATGGTCATAGTGGTTACATGATGAATCATCGCAGTCGCAAGCCAGTGTAGTGTCTTCAGTCAAATCATTTTTAGATCCAACATTAATGATTATTGCTTCAAGATAAAGCCATGTTTCTGTTGCTGGCTGGCAATTTTCAGTGCTCAACTTCACTTGCAATTGCTATAAAAATAAATTCATTCCTAAACTGGCTAAACAAGTGAGTTTTCAGCCTGTAAACTCTTACAGCCTGACTGCTGCAAGCATGTAAGTACCTCCTGGGCAGCCATCCTACAGAAAGCAAAAGGCAAACCCCAGAGTCATTCACGGTTAACATGGGGCAGTCCAATGGGGAGACCATGACTCAAAAGATGGCCAGGAATTACGAGACATTCAGCATCTTAATATCTCAATACACACCAAATACAAAAATCAGCCTGATTTAAACCTGCCTCCAATTTAAAATAAAGGTGAAAGCCTTGCAATGTCAGGCCCCAAAACTGAAAATACTACTATCAGGCAAAGTCATTGCTGGAAAATACAACTATTGAATAAATAAAAATACTAGATAAAAAACAAAGTAGCAACTCCACTGCACTTTCTAGCCTGGCAGCCTTTGTAGTGTTGCTGTCATTCATTCTCAGCACCTGTGGTACATTGGGCATTCGATCACATCAATCTAGACTTATCTTTATAACCTTTTGGCACATTTGGTAGCAAATATTACCACATTCCAAATTAAAATTTCGTCAGGCTGCTGAATATTCTTTCACAAGGTCAGCTGTTCGTCAATCTCTTTCAGAAATTTAATGCATTCTGCCACAAATCATTACATCTTTTTGTCAGCTGTGTATCTAAATTTCCCTTCATGAAAACACCATCCCTGGGTGTTGAGTGACAACACAAATAAATTAGCCCATGTCAAGAAAATTCTCTCAATTTACCACATCATTTTTTCCGCTTTCTATATTTTGTCTTAGAACGTGTTGGAAGTTTTGTTGCTTGGCTACAGTTAAACCTTCAGCCAAAGTATTCCTATCACTGTCTGTTCCAGTTCTATCTAGTGAGCTGTCAACTTTCAAACGCTGGAACGACTTAACCTTGACTAGGCATCAATCTTTCAAAATAGCAAAAATATTGAACTTGCACATTAAAACTGCAGTTTTCGGTTGATAAAGTAACCTTTATACAATTGTTGTTATATTGTTGCCTGTTCCAGCCTCCTTTTTGCTGGAGTACAAAAGAAGAAAGATATATTCGCGGTTGACACCGTAGTACGGAGTTTGAGGAGGGAACATCTTCCATGAGGCATTACATTGAAGGCACACCTGCATTGTCAGGTGGTTACAAAAAAATCTGATAAAGATGATCAGGGTTGTCGAAGTGTTCATTTATCCCTCAACCATCCATCACTACTTGCAAAATAGATTATAATTAGTTCATAGTTTGGAACTTGAGTATTGTTGAAACAAGGACATTTTGTCAAAGATTTTCACCTCACGTATATTAGAACATTTCACAAGAACACAAATCCAAACCATCCTCTATCTGCCTCCCTCTCTCTCCCTATTTATTTCAGAACCCTCTTCCCCTCCCCCATTTCTGATGAAGGGTCTAGGCCCGAAACGCCAAGTTTTCCTGCTCCTATGATGCTGCTTGACCTGTGTTCATCCAGCCCCATGTTTGTTATCTCTGATTCTCCAGCATCTGCAGTACCTTTTATCTCTGATAAGAACATGTATCTTGCATTAAAGGAAAGGAGTGCTGATTTGTTCACAAAGAGCTCACAGGTTGGCTGTATGACCCCATGGTACGTTGCACCTGGAAATATCAAGGAATTTTTATGCAAAAAAAAAAAAGCGGGCATGCTAGCCAGTGTATTGTAACAAGGAGAATTACTGAGGGGATTGGCTAACTTTGCTCCCTCAGCAGAACTCCAAGTCTTGCATTTTTATGTTTTGACCTTCTGTCGAAAAAAAAAAATCACAACTCATCTGTGCGCAGTAGTGAACAGAGGCATCCATGTCTTATTATCCTGGGTTCACAGCACACCTGAGCTGTGGAGATCACAGCTGAAGAAACCACTCACTAGTCACTCCTCCATTACAGATTTAAAAGACTCACCCTGTGCGCGAGAAGCCAGAGATCTATTAAACTAGGAAAAGGGAAATGGGGTAATAGAAGATCTTTAGCTCAGAGGCCTGCAAACCATTGAGAAAAGGAAACAGGACAAAAGGGTTTCAACTAACTGCAAAGTCAAGAATCCCAAAATTAACCATTCAACTATCCATACTCCACTATCTACTCTTCACAAATGAGCCAAAGAGATCATCACTTTGTGCATGCTCGTGTTATCATGTTTATGCATAAAGTAGTAAGAAACTCACAAAAGCATGATTGAAATGGCTCCTTTTAAAACAAACTCATTTACTCTGGGAGAAAGGCACCTGCAATGACAGATCCGTGTTAAATTTCCTTGTTGTGACCAATCCGGGGGGAGGTGGGCAAAGAAGAGAGGCCAATTAACTTCTCAGTTAGGAAGTTTGGGTTATCCATCTGGAACCATTGAACCTGTAATGAGCAGAGCTCCAGTGAGGTGGTAATATGGCGGCTCCATACCACCTTCTCGAGGACACAGTTAGACTTTAGGTAATTAATACTCACCCAGCTGGCAGCATCCACATACCATGAACTAATAAGAAGACCATCTGCATTAGAGATAACACTGTGTGGAGCTGGATGAACGCAGCAGGCCAAGCAGCATCAGAGGAACAGGAACGCTGACGTTTCGAGCCTAGACCCTTCTTCAGAAATGGGGGAGGGGGTTCTGAAATAAATAGGGAGAGTGGGGGAGGTGGATAGAAGATGGATAGAGGAGAAGATAGGTGGAGAGGAGGCAGACAGGTCAAAGAGGCGGAGATGGAGCCAGTAAAGGTGAGTGTAGGTGGGGAGTTAGGGAGGGGATAGATCAGTCCAGGGAGGACGGACAGGTCAAGGGGGCAAAATGAGGTTAGTGAGTAGGAGATGGGGGTGGGGCTTGAGATGGGAGGAGGGGATAGGTGGGAGGAAGGGCCAAGCTGGGTTGGTTTTGGGACGTGGTTGGGGGAGGGGGGAAATTTGAAGCTTGTGAAGTCCACATTGATACCATTGGGCTGCAGGGTTCCCAACCGAAATACCAGGTGCTGTTCCTGCAACCTTCGGGTGGCATCATTGTGGCACCACAGGAGGCCCAGGATAGACATGTCGTCTAAGGAATGGGAGGGGGAGTGGAAATGGTTCGCGACTGGGAGGTGCAGTTGTTTGTTGTGAACCGAGCGTAGGTGTTCCACAAAGCGGTCCCCAAGCCTCTGCTTGGTTTCCCCGATGTAGAGGCCGCCACGTCTGGAACAGCGGATACAGTATACCACATTAGCAGATGTGCAGGTGAACGTCTGCTTGATGTGGAAGGTCTTCTTGGGGCCTGGGATGGGGGTGAGGGGGCAGGTGTAGCACTTCCTGCGGTTGCAGGGAAAAGTGCCACGTGTGGTGGGGCTGGAGGGGAGTCCCACTCCCTAGATGGCATGTCCATCCTGGGCCTCCTGCAGTGCCACAACGATGCCACCCGAAGGTTGCAGGAACAGCAACTCATTTTGCTTGGGAACTCTGCAGCTCAATGGTATCAATGTGGACTTCACAAGCTTCAAAATCTCCCCTCCCCCTATCGCATCCCAAAACCAGCCCAGCTTATCCCCGCCTTCCTAACCTGTCCTTCCTCCTACCTATCCCCGCCTCCCATCCCACCCCTTTGACCTGTCCATCCTCCCTGGACTGACCTATCTCCTCCCTACCTCCTCACCTATACTGGCTCCATCCCTGCCTCTTTGACCTGCCTGTCTCCTCTCCACCTATCTTCTCCTCTATCCCCCTCTCTCCCTATTTCAGAATCCCTTTCCCCTCCCCCATTTCTGAAGGAGGGTCTAGGTCTGAAACATCAGCTTTCCTGCTCCTCTGATGCTGCTTGGCCTGCTGTGTTCATCCAGCTCTACACCTTGTTATCTCAGATTCTCCAGCATCTGCAGTTCCTACCAGAAAACATGTGTTAACATTCCTTTCAGTTCACAAGAGATTTACTCAGCTGATTCCCGACAGGAAGGAGTTGACCCAAGAACAGTCAAACAGGTCAGGACTATATTCATTAGAGTTTAGAAGAATGAGGGATGATCATGTTAAAACACGCAAGGATACTTAGGGGGTTGACAGGGTAGATGCTGAGATGATGTTTCCACTAGTGGAGTCGAGTTCAGGAACCAGTTACAAAATAAGAGAACACATATTTAAAACTGAAATGCAAAGAAATTTCTTCCACCAAAAAGGTATTGAATGCCTGAAATTCTCTATTCCAGACTGTCGCAGAGACTAGGTCACTGGAAATGTTTAAAGACGAGCTAGATGGATTTGTGAAATAGAGGAGCTGAGGGCTATCAGGAGCTGGCATGAAAGAGGAGTTGAGGCCTTAGGCAGATCAGGCACTATCTTTGGAACAACAGAGCACGCTCGAAAGGCTGAATGGGATCCTGCTGCTCCTATTGCTCATGTTCTACTCAGTAAAGTCCTTCAAGAATTTTGAATGTTTCAGTTAGACTAGATCACATCTCATTCTTCTAAACTCAAGCAAAAATGGGCCTTGGTTACTCAATTCTCCTCCAAGGAGAACTGCCTTATCACAGGAACCAGTCCTGTGAATTTTCACTACATGTCCCCCTTTCCCCCAAGAATGTCTTTCCTTGTGAAAAGACAAAAGCTACACACAGGACTTCAAACGTGGTCTCATCTTATAATAAAGATTGCTTCATTTTTATATCTTGGTCCCTTCGCAACAATAGCAAACATCCCATTTTTTTCCCCCTCAATTGAATCTCAAACCTGCCGTCAAACTGTGACTCCTTCAAAATGCAAACATTTCTCAGCTTCTCAACATTCAAAACAAAGTTTGTTTGTATTTTCCTACCAAAATAGATAACTGCATTATTTTGGATTTCATTTCAAAGCTTTTCATGTAACCTCTTTGCTGCCATTTCATGGCTAACTTTCTGACCTAACTTTGTTATCAACTGCAAACTTATCGCTATCCTTCTCAGTTCTCAAAACGTCCAAGATTTGTATCAGCCCCAAATTTAGAAATTTGTCTGCATAAGTAAGTCTAGATCTTTAACAAAGAGAACCATGCATTCTGACAGTACTTAGGAACACCACCACAAACCTTCTTCAAGCCCAAAAACATTCATCACTGCTTCCTGTCACTTTGCCAATTTTATTGCCATGCTACTACCAGCCTTTTCATTGCATCAGCTCTAACTTGGCCCAAGACCCTGCCATGGTTCACTTCATCAAGGCCTTTTGGAAGATCATCTACACTGCATTAAATATTTTACCCTCAATCATTTGCACAGTGTACCTTGTCAAAATATGCTCAGCTGTCACTATACATCAGGGGATGAAGGGAGTGAATGTTGAAGGTGGGGATTGGAATGCCAAGCAAGTGGGCCACTTTGTCCGAGATGGTGTCAAGCTTCTCCAGTGCTGTTGGAGCTGCACTCAACCAGGCAACCTCATCAAATATATTCGAGTTAAAAAGCACAATTTACCCTATGTGGATTTTCACAAATCAATCTAATTAATCTAAGTGATTGCTAATTTGAACCTGAAATGTCATTTTGAAAAGTTTTCCCATGACAGGTTTCACTAACTGGACTTATCCTCATGTCCTTCTTTAAACAACAGTCAAACATCTGTAAATGTTTCTAAGTAGCCTTGGAAGTTTACTGCCAGTGCCTCCACAATCTCCATTGTTCCTTCTCTCAATATCTTCAGGAGCATCTTATTCAGTCCTAGTAATTTATCAATTTTAGGTACTGCCACTGATAACTCCTATCTTTTAGAACTTTTTTCCAATTCAGGAATAGTCCATTTTGATGAACCAATAGGATTTCATGTTCAATTTTCCAAACAAAGATGAGTGAAAATAAACACTAAATTATGAACTATTAGTTTAACATCTGTCGTAGGGAACATACTAAAAAGCAATTAGTTTAAAGAACCTGTTCTTGATGTTATGACACACCTCCTGGCAGGTGGGATTTAAACCCAGACTTTCCAACGCAGAGTAGAGACATTATCACTGGGCCACAGACTGTTAGTTATTAGAATACAAAAATGGGTGACTGGCTACATAAAGACTTTTGGAGCTGATTAGAGAAAGGACACAATGAGAAAATAAGTAAACTGGGTTTATATACCATGCTGTATAGAAGATTAAAGGGTGATTTAATTGAGTTCTTCAGGATTTCTAAAGAGTGCATCCAGGCCTTTTCCATTAAAAAGGAGTCTCAGACCAAGTCACAACTTTCAAGTGGAAAACAGTTCATTCAGGGGAGAATCACAGATTCATGCAAGTGTTAGAAGGTGATAATTTGTCCCATCACTTCTGCACCAGCTCACCAAATGAGCGTTGTGACTTACTGTAATTCTCCTGCCCTTTCCCCATATCTTTGCACATGGGTAGAAATAATTATCCAATGCCCTCTTGAATTACCCAGGTGAACTTGCCAAGCAGTATGTCTCATCCTCAAACCACGTGGTATGAAAAAAAGGTTGTCTTTTGCACCACGCTCACTTCTTCTGCAAAAAAAAAAACACACTAAACCTATTTCTCACTTGTAAAAGAATCAAGTGAGTAGGACAGTTTCTCCCTGCCTACTCAATCCAGCCCTCATGATTTTGCAAACTTCCATCAGATTTCCTCTTCGCCTTGTTGAGAACAGTGCCAATTTCTCCTCAACTGAAGTTTCTCATTCATGGAACCATTTCTGTAAATCTCTTCTGCTCTCTCACCAATGCTTTCACGTTCTGCCTATAGCGTGGCACGCAAAACTGCACACAATTCTCCAGCTGAGTCTTTCATTTTGCAATAGTTCAGCTTCACCAACTTGCCTTTGTACTCTCTGCCTCTATTAATCAAAGCAATGACACTTGCAAGTTTGTCTCCACCGGTCCTGCCATCTTTAGTGATCTGTACACATATACACTGCTTGTAGACTTCTAACACTTATTTAATGTTGCCTTTCCTACCAAAATGCATCACACTTCTCTGCATTGAAGATCTGTTACCTATCTGCCCACTCCACCAACTTGTCTGTGATCTTTTGAAGCTCTATACTAGCCACCTTGCAGCTTTCAATGTTTCCAATTCTACTTCAAACTTTGAAATCGTCTACAGCACTCAAGGCTCTAGGATTATTAGCACAAAATCAGGAAAAGCAAGGGTCCCAATTACAACACCTGGGGAACCCTATTACAAACTTACCTCCAGCCCCAAAAAAATAGCCATTGACAATTACCACTTTCTATCACTCAACTAATTTTGAATCCAGGTTGCGACTGTCCCTTTTATTCCATGCACTATAATGTCAAGTCTATTGTGTGGCTTGATTTTGCCACATCAATTCTACACATTCTCCACATTAAGGACATCATCACTTAAGTCGGAGGCAGAAACTGATGAATGTGGACTGCAGGCAGCTGTTAGAGGATAAATCCACATCTGGCATTTGGGAATCCTTTAAAGGCCAGTTGATTGTAGTGTTCTGGAACAGCATGTTCCTGTGAAAATGAAGGAGGAGGATGGCAAGATTCAGGAACCTTGGATGACAACTGACATTGAGAGCTTAGTCAAAAAGAAAGAGGAAGCTAATTAAGATTTAGGGAATTGAAGACAGGCAGAATCCTTGAAAGAATACACAGATAGTAGGAAAGAACTCGAACAAGGAATTAGGAAGACTATATAGCGGCCATGAAATATCTTTGGCAAACAGAACTAAAGGAAAATCCCAAGGCATTTTATAAGGACCAGGAAGGTAGCCAGGGAAAGAGTAGGCCCACTCAAGGACAAAAGGAGAGAATGTGTGTGTGGAGATGGAGGAAGTGGGTGAGGTCCTTAAATACTTTTGTATCAGTATTCACAAGGAAGGAGGACATGGTGGATGGTGAGTATCAGGAGCGGTGTGTAGATATTCTGGGGCATATCAATCTAAAAGAAGGGTGTTGGGTGTTTTAAAAACCAAAGCATTAAGGTAGACAAGTCCCCAGGACCCAATGGGATCTATTCCAAAATGTGAAGGGGGGCAGGGGAGGAAATTACTGGGACCTTGTACAAAACCTTTGTATGCTTTTTATTCACAGGTCACAGAGGAATGGAGAATAGCCAACATTGTTCCTCTGTTTAATAAGGGCAATAGGGGTAATCCAGGAAATTACACATCGGTGAGCCTCGTCAAATGGTGGAGACATTATTGGAGAAGATTCTTAGGGATAGGATTTACTCACACTTGGAAGATTATAGACTTTAGTGATAGACAGCATGGGTGTGCGTGCGGCGGGAGGTCATCTTGCACAATCTTGATTGAATTTTCTGACAAAGATTATTGATGAGGACAGGGCAGTAATGTGGTCTCTAATGGGCTTTAGCAAGACCTTTCACATGGTCCCTCATGGCAGGATGATACAAAAGGTGAAGTCATATGGGATCCACAGTGAGCTGGTAATATGGATACAGAACTAGCTTGGGCACAGGAGAGCGAGTAGTGGTAGAAGAGTGTTTTTCTGACTGGAGATCTGCGACCAGTGGTGTTCCACATAGAGATACACAAATAAATTATTTGGACACAAATATAGGCGGGTCTGCTTCTGTTGCTAAGTTTTGCGGACAAAGATTAGGACAGCTGCAGATGATGAGGAGGATTGCCAGAGGGGACAGCAGCACAGACAGGCTGGAGACTTGGGTGGAGAAATGGCAGATGGATGTTAACCCAGCCAGATGTGAGGTGATGGATTTTGGAAGGTCTAATGCGGGAGTGAAATGTACAGTAAAACAGCAGAACCCTTAGCAGCAACCTGCAGAGAGATCATCCAGCTCCATAATTCCCTCAGAGTGGCAACACATGTGGAGAAAGTGGTCAAGATGGCATATGGTATGCTTGCCTTCATCAGTCAGGGCACAGAGTATAAAACTTGGCAAGTCATGTTGCAGCTTTATAGAACTTCAGTTGGGCCACATTTTGAATATTGTGTACAGTTCTGGTCACCATATTACCAGATGATATGGAGGCTTTGGAGAGGGTACAAGAAACAGTTTACCAGGATTTTGCCTTTTTTTTGGGTATTAGCAAAGAGGAGAGATTGGAATAATGGTATGTTTTCAGTTGAATGTTGAAGGCTGAGCGGGGTGAGGGGTGGGTGCTGAGGGGAGTGGTTGTAGCAACCTGATAGACGTTTACCAAATTGCAAGAGACATGGATAGAACGGACAGTCAGTCGGTCTTTTTCCCAGGGTGGGCATGTCAATTACTAGGAAACATTAGTTTAAAGAGAAAAGGAGGTAAGTTCAAAAATGAGAGGGGAAGTTTTTTTCCCCCCCACATAGAGGGTGATAAATGCTTAGAATGTACTGCCAGAGGTGGTGGAGGCAGAAACAACAAATGTCTAAGAGGCCTCCATAAGATATGTGAGCAGGCAGGGAACACAGGAATAGAGACCACGTAGAGGCAAAAAGTTTTTGCATTAAGTTTAGAAAGGGTCACGTATTGATACAGTCTTGGCGGTCTGAAGAGTGTGTTCCTCTGCTGTTTTGTTCTTTGTTAACCGTGCGCTTGCAAACAATCATAAAAAGTCAACATATCTTTACGAAAGAGAAAAAGTTTTAGGTAAATTCATTCCAGTTATGTGACTTGTAGGGTGGACAAAGGGGCACTAGCAGACATAGTGTATGACGAGCCCCAAAACAAGAAACAGCTTCTGAGAACCAATTAAGGTGGTATTCATGTGAAATATTTGTTTAACTCATGAAATAAGAAAGCCCATATAGATGGGTAGGTATTTTTATATCAACCTGTTGAGGCATATTATACCATGTTTGAGGCAGAGTTGACTTCAACCAAGACCTTCTGGCCCAAGGTAGATACTGTACCACTCTGCCACAAGAGCCCTCTGCTATGAGACAGGTAATCTTAATCTTAGCAAACACAATGCTGCAAAGACTCAGCAGTCTGACAGCATGTGGGGAGAAAGCAGCTTCAAGCATTAAAAGACAACTCAAAACAGTTGAAAACAGAAGTGCAAGTGCTGTGTCAATTTAAAGTACCACAAATATGTTCAACTACATGCATGACTATTTATATCAAAGTTCCTCAATTCTCCTCAGTGATCGAGATTTTACAGTGATAAGTGAACTGGTCACCCAACCTAAGTTGAATTAATGGCAACATGCATTATCGTGCTGGTTTCTTTTTTTTTTGAAATGAAGACAATTTAGGAGGCAGTTCTATCAATCAACTTAAATTTGAATGAGTAAGTTATGTAACTTGCTTAATGAAGACTCAAAGTACCAATTAGCTTCCATTATTTCTTAGATAAACCTAATTTTACCATAAAATTATGTGCAAAACTGGTCATTGTGGGATTCTGGCATGGTGATTCAATTAGTCCCTTGATCCATAGAATAGTTTTCTTCCTTCGGCCCATGAGCAATTCCTGAACCATAACAGAACCAAGCTGTAAGGTGCGAGACAGTAGGAACTGCAGATGCTGTTTTCTGAAGAAGGGTTAGGCCCAAAACATCAAGCTTTCCTGCTCCTATGATGCTGCTGTTTTCTGAAGAAGGGTCTAGGCCTGAAACGTCAGGCTTTCCTGCTCCTACGATGCTGCTTGGCCTGCTGTGTTCATCTAGCTCTACACCTTGTTAAGCTGTAAGGTGATTTTGGTCAAATAGAAAAAGGCAGGGCACTGCCCCACAGAGTTCTATCACTTAATAACCTAGAAGTAGTAGTTAAATTTCATTCTAGCCTAAGTGGATCAAATGAAAATTCTTCTCGAGCTGCTTGATTTAGGTTAACATCATCCAGTAGAAGTTATACATTTGCCATCTTGAGGCAAAGCCTGACCTTTGGCAAGTCGACTGCAAAAAGAAATTTTGAGAAGGTCCTGGCTAATCCTAGGGAGATCAATTTTGTTGACTTTTGCCTTCAGTTAGACCAACAGCAATTCATCAGACTTTACTTTCCTCTTGGAATAGAGATTGGATGAGGAATGGAGGAAGACATCACAGGAACAAAAGGCATAATTTTGATCACTTAAAGTAGCGGGCTGGTAGTAGATATCATGAATTCTTTACAAGCAGCATGCTGATCAGGAAATCTTTGGAAAATGTTCAAGTGTACAGCTAAATGACAGTGTTGGCACACAGCATTCCAACTATTGGAGGTATGCAGCTTCATTAATAATTGCTTCATTCAGTGAAATCAGGTACTGAATCCTGGTTTAATCTGTAAACCAGGTACACTGGTGGAATTCCAGGACTGCATCTATAAGTGGTCATTTGGCTAGACCGGGATTGCTACCATTTGCTTTTAAAGAAAGCTGTTGCAATAACAGGAAAAACTACAGTGAGTTTGTAGAACTCACTGTAGAACATGCACCAGGTGGTCAGAGGTCAGTAGAAGTCACAAGCAAATTCAAAATATCCCTTGCCACATTTTGGAAAGAAAACGATGGACTCGACTTGATACATCAACTCAAGTTTTGTTCTCATCCAAAATCAAAACCCAGACAGGCACCAAATTACATCTTAGATCTGACTTGACACGTGATAATAATGTGGCTTTAAGAGATGTATTTTGTCCTTTTTTTAAAATTGAGAGGTTAAGACAGAGGAGTTATACCGTCTGTTCTAAGCCAATAAAGTAAACAGCTTGTGAGGCCTTTTTTTAAAAAATAAAGTTGGAACAAGAGAAGCAGCCAGAATGGATGGGCTCAAGCTCCTACAGAACCAGGATTTTGGTTTAACTTTTAGCTGTTGGGGTTTGGAAGCTGCTATAGAGCTCTCCTTTCTACAGTAAAATTCACACACACACACTTCTCGATGTTCTTTCCTCCTGGACTGGAGAATTGCATGTGAGACAAATCTATTTTACTGAATTTGCCTTTGCCAAGGGTGTGTTTATGGGATGTTACTATATTAGAACAGTTGCTATTTAGTAGTTAAATGATCAATTATTCTGTTGTGTTTCCCAATAGAATTAAGAAGTTAGAACAAATCTTCCTGGTGTTTGTATTCTTACACTTCAGTTAAAATAAAGTGTGAGATAACGAGGTGTGGAGCTGGACGAACACAGCAGGCCAAGCAGCATCATAGGAGCAGGAAAGCTTGACGTTTCAGGCCTAGACCCTTCATCAGAATTAAAGCGTGTTTTGCTTCAAGCCTGGTAGTTTGAGCAAATTGAATTGCATCTGGAACACACCACCTAACACTTGCCTTTAAAAGTAAGAAAAAGTTGGGGTCAAGGCTATCTTAATATATTGAGGTGGTTTATCAGAATCCCTACAGTGTGGAAACAGGCCCTTCAGCCTAACAAATCCACACCGACCCTTAGAGCATCCCACCCAGACCCATCCCCCTATAACCCACCTAATCTACAGACCCCTGAACACTACGGGCAATTTAGCACAGCCAATCCACCTCACCTGCACATCTTTGGACTGTGGGAGGAAACTGGGGTACCCAGAGAAAACCCCACACAGACACGGAGAATGTCTGTGTGGAGTTTGCATAGTCGCCCAAGGGCGGAATTGAACCTGGGTCCCTGGTGCTGTGAGGCAGCAGGGCTAACTACTGGGCCACCATGCCTAGTCTATAACAGACTAAAGCACAAACTGGCTGACGTACTCTTGGATGTCCCAAGATGAAAAAAGTGCTAAATGAAGCCAGTGCTTTTCTTTTCTTAACTGGTTAATTTGTGCACAACTGAAAAAAAAATTAGGAATTGCCACAATTCAATCATTGCCAGGGTGGTTAGGATCCTTGGGAAAACAGAATACACATTTAGGCAAGGAAAGATTTAAAACACAGATTCTTCAAAAGCTTATTCTGTAAACTTAAATAGGATTTGCTGCACAGTTTTGAATGTGCACTCCATCATCTAACAGAAAGCAAGCTTTGGGGACCGGCACTACTGGGTGTTGTGTCATCTACCTGACGTTGATATTTGGATGAAAAACATAAGGAGAACGAGAACATGAGAAAAAAATTCAATTCTCAGGTAAAATTGTGCAGTGTAGGGGATGGCACAAAGGGTCTGAACAACACCTTAAACTGAAAGCCTCCAATACAAAATGGACAAAATTCCTTTTAGGATCTTTCTTACTACTTCAATGCACGTGCCATTTTATGAATGCAGTGTTTTTAAATGAATGTCACAATCGTAACCCACATTTTTGGAATGGTAATCACTGTCCCTGATAGGATTCATTAAAGGAGTAGATGCACAGCTCGTGCCATTTTGATTAAGACTCATAGGTTACTCAAGTTCAACAGCTGAATGGAAAAAAGCCTTTTCAGGTTTCAACTCTTCAAGAATGAGTAAACATCTTTTACTTCAACACATTTATCTCAAATGTCCTTGAAAGAGAAACATTTCACTCAAATATCAGAACTTACTCCATCTATAGATTGTACGTGTCATCACACACAAAACCCCTGAATAAAATATTAAGATCAAACAAAAGTAGATCTATCACCTCTAAGAAGGAACAGCTAACAAGAATGAGCCCCCCAAGTGCAGTAGGATGAGGCCCTACCACATGTCTTGTTATTTATTGTCTTGTTATCATTTCATTAATCTTATTTTTGTAATTCAACCCTTTACTCATCCTGAATATGAAACCAGCAAATTCAGTTACTCACAACATTCATGCTTGCTATTTTCCCATCCACCAGAAGTGCACGACTACTGCATAGACTGGCTCATTTTCAAATGTCACAATTCTCCACTGGAGAACATTTAACCCTCTCTTTGGAACCTTGCACCAAGCCCAATATGGAGATACACTTGATAGATTTGGGAGGAAAGTGTTACAGTGGAGTAATTATAGAGTAAGAAACACAATTAAAACAATCCATTAGTAATGCACTATTTCACTTTAAATATTTAATATTCTTACTGTAGCGTCAACTGTTTAAGATCATTTCTGCCACTACCTCAGTGCAAACCTACACATGCACCTCACAATTGTACAGAAATGCTGCAACGTTACTTCAACTTGCTGAGCAATCACACTGGAGTCAACCATAATACTGGCTAACAGCTGCTGCCTCTGTTTAATTCTGCTTCAACAGTGGTAACACTATCTCGTGACAGCTTGTCACTTCAGATACCTCAATAAAAATTGTTTCAGTTTCAAATGTTTAAGAAATCACATAGGCACTGTGCAAAGAACTTTAATATTGATTAAGAATATATATTATATGCATGCAATGTGTACATTTAATGCAGGCATCCACTTAACTCAACAGCATTCAACCGTGTACAAAGGCAAGAACAGTACATATTGCATACAAAAAAATGGGCCATTTTCTTTCTTACTATAATTTAGAGTAGGTTTAGCCAACCGTACCCTGACAATGTAGTGTCTAACAGTACATCATAAATAGACAGAGGTAAACAGACCAATGTCAAACAATCTTGCAAAATAACTCATAGTAGTATTTCAATGCCGGCCAATAATGCATCATACTGGTATTATCTGCAGACCCATGCTGGAAAACAGATTTAGAATCTTATAAATAGGACAACAACAACCATTTCTAGGGCCACAGACACCAACTGCATCAATATCGCAGTCCTGGATGTTGCACTTGCGATCCGTGTTGGGAATTCTGATTCAAGCTTTTCCATGACACAGTAATGCTTCATGCTGTTAAACAGACAGCGTTACCTTTAAGCCCTAGGTACTTGACAGGATTCCTTCACTTATACTTCAATCTCTGGAAATTCTGATGAAACCCAGACAGGCCAATCAGGTTCAATAAATGAACTCAAAATATCTCCCAGCACTAGCAGGCTGAAACGGTACGGTTGTACTACTTTTGGAAAGGGGGAAAACAATGATGGGAAACAAGATTTTCTGTTTAAAGTCAGTCGAGTCTCAGCAGTGGTTTATTTACAAACCAGCAAGCACTATTAAAAGAAAAAAACATTAGACAGGAAATGCATCCTTTTTAAAAATATACAGCCTCATACCAACAATATTCTGAATAAAGAGGCCCTATGATGAGATGAGACAGTCTGTATAGTTCGAAGGAAGCTGAGGCAGCCTGGCTCTGCAGCATGACTGCAGTCAGAAGTACCATGTAGATTCCTGTCTTGACAGTTATTGCATAGTATTCATTATTTTGAAACATTCAATTGGAGGTCAATTTGCGGCCCTGTGTCAAACAGTCGATGCGAATGGTGTTACAATGTCAGAAACATTTGTAACGGAATAAAGCAAGAGCGACACCTCAGTCAAATGGGCATTTGCCCCTGGAAAGCTACAGGCAAAGCTGGCATATGAAAATGGATGAGGTCAGACATGCAAATATTCTTATTGTTCCTTATTAGGAGAAAAAGTTGCCGTATTAACACAGGTGTGGATATTTTGCAGTGTATATCTGCAGAAAGTTGTTTCAAAATACATTCACTGAAGCAATCGATATTTAGTGTCAATAGTAGTACTGAAAGTGAAGAGCACAGCCCTATGGGAGCTGTGGGGTAAAAGTTCAACTTAAATGAAAGATAGGCTTGCATGTATATGTTCTTTACGACTACTGGATGTCTCAAAGCACGTCACAGCCTGGCTTAGCTAGTGACTTATGAAAAACCTAACACCTTGTTAGGAATATGCTGCTTGTCTCTTGACATCTTGCATCAACAGTATGCAATCACATTAAAATGAAATTTACCAATGCTGCAATTTGCTTAAAGTTGCTTTGATAAGTATTTGCTTTTCATCCAGTTGTCATTAGACAACAGAAAGCCACATTTCGACAATTCACAGTAAGCATCTCAGTAAATGACCAGCAAGGACATTACAAACAACCACTGGAACGTCAGTAATATGCAGTGGTTGAGGGAGTGAATAATCCGAGGAACTAACCAACACAGCGAGCTTGTTCACAAATTGTAAAGCTGTTCCTGACCCATGCACACAAACTACATTTTTAACACTTCATGTGTTAGATTACCTCTGTTCTGCAATTTCAATTTTCCTATTAAGACCAATTACTGTAACTTTTGATCTAGTGTTCAAAACAGAAATTGAAAACCTTGAAAAGCCTTTCAAAAACAGTAGCACAAGCTCAAAATTAAAACTGTATTAAATACAGTGGTACAGTATTTCTCTGGTCTGTGGAAAATAGTGTCAAAAAGTACTTTTATGGTGAATATATGGGCATTGTAATCAGTATGTTGAATAACCACCACCAGCTTTCCACGTATCCCCACCCTGAAAAACATAGATACACAAAAGTACTGTAGGCAAAAACCCTAAAGTCATTTACTAAACAACTGTATCAGAGATAAAAGGAACTGCAGATGCTGGAGAATCCGAGATAACAAGCATGGGGCTGGATGAACACAGCAGGCCAAGCAGCATCATAGGAGCAGGAAAACTTGACGTTTCAGGCCTAGACCCCTTCATCAGAAATGGGGGAGGGGAAGAGGGTTCTGAAATACTACAACTGGATGCTTGATGTGTGTCTGTGTCCGCGCACATGTGAGAGAGTGGGGAAAAAAAAGAAAGTGAAGAAGAGGCGTCAGAAGATTAGGAATTCTGGGCAATTGAATTAAGTGGGCCAAATGACTTTCTACAAACACTGAGTATTGTAATCTGTCTTTATTAATTAATCCCTACATTTGCAAATTAAACTTTTAATGATTTGTATTGACATGCAATAAACTTAGTCTTCAAAGTCAAAACTAGGTGAGTAGCTTGGCATTTTGCATTAAATAGCAGCTGTAAAAAATAAAAATTGAGCTATTCTCAGCTGCAAACCCAATGTTTAAGTTTTCAGCTGAAAATGACTCATACAACTGGGGCTCTTCACATGCTTCACAAGTTAATGAAAAACTCAATTTTGTGGTTTAATGACAAATAGTCTTCACACTAATAGAAATGGCTCCAGAAATTTTAAAAAAAGTCAGCACTGTATAACCGAGGCTGAGTCCTGACACAACACCAGTTGAATTTTAAGAAACAGTTAAAACTCAGTAGGTCCAGTCACATTTTGATGGACTCAACAAAACTATACTCAGCAACTACAACTTCCAGTCCTGAAGGAGAATACCCGAAACATTGACTGCATCTTTCCTCCAGCCTCCTGTTTGTCTACCTTGGATTCCAGCATCTGCAGTTTTTTTGTTTCTACAACTTTCTAGTCATGGCTGGACTCGATCCCCACTGCGGCTTGTTCAATAAGATCTTGTATAGAACACTCCCATTCTCAATTCCAAACGTTCTCATTTTTAAGTTTGTCTCAACTGGTATGTGAATGGTTTACTACTGGCAGAACATAGCTGTAGATATAAATCTAAAATTTGCTGGGTCAGTTGAAGTTAACTTAAAGAAAAAGTAGTACATATGAAGTCTCCTCTATTGAAAAGAGAATGATTAGATGATGACCTCATGATTAGAAAGGTCACTGATTTTCATGTGTTTCTGTGTTTGAAAGAATGTGTGTTTGGATTAAGTGCTGTAATGGAGTAAACTGCCATGTAACTCAACAGCTGGAGTCATGTTTAAAAACAGAGACTAAATCAGATGTGTAATGTGATTGTTTATCAGCTAAACAGACTGCTTGATCATAAAAACTATGCTAAGTATCATACAGCTCATCAGAAGACAAAATGTGACAAAAGTGTGGGCAAGCTAAGCGCAGAGGTCAAAGCTCATTGAAATCATGAGATAAGCCTCTTTCCTGGGAAAACAAGCAAACTAGCTCACTGGAGGCTGTAAGCATTATACGCTAAACTGAAGATGTACTACTTTGCGGTATTTTGAACTGTTCTTGGCTTTAATAAAGAACATTGTGCACATTCCTTTCATTGAGCTGCTTTGGATTACTGATGCCTCGAGTAAACACAACAGACCAGGAAAGGTGGGAATAGAAGCTTTAACAGCATTCATCAAGCTTTGTCACAACTTAATTGAATTCTTCAAAATCATACAAGAGCTGACTGACTAACTAGATGCACATCCAGTATATGAATCAGACTAGCTTAAAATAAGAAAATTCATAAAATCCCTACAAATTCTTGACTGCAAGAGTATTTTTTCCCTCATCCATTGTAACTGAGTCCAGATTAGAAACATTATTGTAATTAATTTTATACTGATCATGGATCTGCCAGTTTGTCAAAATATTTAGCTAATATCAGAAGACAGAAGTAGGCTACACTAGCATAACGAATAAGTATAAAAGAATATCACTAACTTGCAAGTGCCACAAATTGGAAATGCCATTTTTTTAAAATAAAAAAGCATTGAGTACATTTGGAAAGTATTTCACTGGCTGTAAAATGCTTTGGAACATCCTGAGGTTATGAAATGGCATTATATAAATACAAGACTGGATTAAGTATGGATTAAATTATCTCCTTTGATAGGATTTTCAAAATTAGCCAATTACCTTAGCTACTTTTGAAAAAGATTTTCATGAGTAGTGAACACTACTAGCAAGGCAGGATTTGTTTTCCACCTCCATTACCCTCGAGGAGATGATTAGCTGTCTTCTTGAATTATGGTAGTCCATGCAATGTAGGGACACCCACAGTGCTATCAGGGAAACAGTAAAAAGATTTTGACCCAGCAACAGTGCAGGAACAGCAGGATTTGTGCGGGGCTTGAGGGAAAAGTTTGGCAGTTGGTGGTTTTCCGATATATCTGCTGCTCTTCTGGTGGCAAAGAGTGCAGGTTTGCCAATCTCGTAATATGTTTAAGATGACTGATTCAGTGCCAATCTAGCAGCTTGCTTTGTCTTGCATGGAACAAAAACAGAAGTTGCTGGAAAAGCTCAGCAGGTCTGGCAGCATCTGCGAAAGAAAAACGCCAAAAGAGTTAAATGTTTCTGGTCCAGTTCTGAGGAAGGGGCACTGGACCATAAACGTTAACTCTTGATATATTTTCTTCACAGTTGCTGCCAGACGATAGAATTTATAGAATCTCTACAGTGTGGAACCAGGCCATTCAGCCCAACAAGTCCACACTGCCCCTCCGAAGACCATCCCACCCAGACCCATTCCCCTGCCCCTGATTTCCCCATGTCTAACCCACCTAACCGAAACATCCCTGGGCCCTACGGGCAATTTAGCATGGCCAATCCACCTACCCTGCACATCTTTGGACTGTGGGAGGAAATCCATGCAGACACAGGGAGAACGTGCAAAATCCACACAGACAGTCGCCCAAGGCTGGAATCAAACCCAGGTCCCTGGCGCTGCGAGGCAGCAGTGCTAACCACTGAACCACTGTGCCACCCCTAAAGCCACCTGCTGAGCTCTTCCAGCAACTTCCATTTTTGTTCCTGCTTTACAGTATCCGCAGTTCTTTTGGGTTTTGTCTTGCACTGTGTTGGATTAGTTGGAACCAGTCACCCAATTAAATGAAAATTATTCCATCATATTCTTGATTAACATCTTAATATTTGCCCAATATTAAGAAGTCAAATACCTATTAACTTGCTATGATACAAATCAGTGGAGAACTGTTCCCCTGATTCCAATGGACTTGAATTTTACCACGGCTACTTGAGGCTGCACACTGCCACTCGAGGTCATGTGTATTATCGATATTTAGAACAAGGCTGCGCTGCAATGATATCAGGAGCCAAGTGGACCCATTGTAGTATCAACGAGCAGGTTAATGTTTCACAATAGAAAGCTCAATGACACTTTGTATCAATTTCCTGATGATCACAAGTAGACTCATAGGCATAATTGGCCAATTTGGATTCATATTTTTGTGGTCATGCATACCTGGGCAATTTCTCACATTGTTGAATAATGCCAGTGTGGTAGCTGTACCGGAACAGACTGACCAGGAAATCAGGTATTTCTGGAGCCCAAGTCTTCAGCTTTACATTGTCAGGCTTTATATCTTGGTTGAATCTTGTGCTCACAGCCACTTAATGTGTTGCATGAGTAAAAGGGTCAGAAGATTGCCATCTGTGATCGAGGCAGCCAAAATAGATCATCCGTTCGTGTCTCTATCCAAAGATGGTTGCAAATGTTTCAGCCTTGTGTTTGAGTTGACATGCTGGGCTCCCCTATCAGTCACCATATGAATAGTTTCCCAGTGACTCTAGCAAACCAAAATATGAACTTTGTTCAGTAATTGTTATTAATGAAGGTGGTAGCCATTAAAAGAATGAATGATGCAAATAACAAAAAGAAAGGAATGACAGATGCACAGAATTCATCACCTAAATACCAGATAGTTTAAAGTGGGTAAATTGCAGATGGGATTTAACATGGAGAAGTGTGACAGTATCCACTCTGGGCGCATGGAAGTTAGATGAGGAATTGCTAAACAAAGACAAGTGAGGAACTGTGCAGGAGCCTAGAAACTTAGGGATGCAGAATTCGTTAGAAGCCTCTGGACAAGTACATAGCAGTTAAAATAATTAAAATAATTACGAGTAATAGAATTTTTGCATTTATCTTGAGGGAACTTAAATGCAAAAGGAGATTCCATTTATGGTAATTTAAGCCATGAGTTAGACTCTATATAGATAACTGCTTTCAGTGATGGGCTATGCATCTTAAAAAAGTTCATACTAACCTCAGAAGGGATGCTTTGTAGGTCTACTAGAGAGACATTGGGGTAAAAATAGTTAATTTAACAAAACAGGTTTGAAATGCTGTAAGGCAAGCTTAAGTATCTTTTTTATTTGTTTAATAGGACATGGCTCTGTTGGCCAAGCCAGCATTTATTGCCCACCCTTAACTGGGCTTGAAAATTCTTAGGGTGATTCAGGGATATGGAGAGAGACGAATATTTCTTCTTTTTCAAAAGGGTTGGAGGGAGCAGGGTGTGCCCAGGGCAGACAGGTAGAATCAAAACATTTGAACTTGGCCAGTTGGGTGGCACAGTGACTCGGTGGTTTGTACTGCTGCCTCACAGTGCCAGGGATCCAAGTTTGATTCCCGCTTTGGGCGACTGTCTGTGTGGAGTTTGCATGTTCTCGCCATGTCTGCATGGACTTCCTCCAGGTGCTCCAGTTTCCTCCCAGTGTCCAGAAATGTGCCGACTAGGAGGACTGGCTATGCTGAACTGTCCCATAATATCTAGGGATGTGTAGCCTACGATCTGGGTGGAATCCTTTGGAGGGTTGGTGAGGACTAAATGGGCTGATTGACCTCCTTTCTGCACTGTAGGGATTCTATGATTTGGGATGAGGTCAGGACGAAAAAAAAATTGATATTTGGAACTTGTTTTTTCAATCAGCAATAGCTTTTTAAAAGGAACATCTCCAAATGATGTTGATCATCCAACAAAAATCTAAGAGTTACAAAACAAAGAGCAGGTCGATAGAGTTAAGCACAGATTGGCTACACAGATAAATCATGGCTAAACATGTCAAAGGGCTGAATAGCTTACTCCAACACAGTAAAACACATCTCAGCTATATAGCCTGGATGTTGCAATCAAAAGTTAACGAATCATCGTGAGCAGAAAACATTCAATTCATGTGGTTTAACATGCAAGTACTTATCTCTTATCTCTACAATTTACCACAAGTAATAAGAGGATAACGCAACTCAAGCGAATTCATCTAGCAATTATGAAACAACTGATTCAGCATTTTAGTGCGCTTCAATTGGAGGCACTGCAAAAAGGTCTGGATTCGCATCACTCATAATTTAAAGTCTGCTTAGTGTAAAACTGTTGAGCTAACAGCCTTTAAAAAGGTGGCATTACACAACAAAAATTAGCCAAAATAAAAAAATAAACAAAGATATCTAGGATATCTTTCAGCAGCTAGTGGCATCAATAAACTAGTTGTCTTGAGACAGGGGGAGATTTTCATCACACTCCCAACATGTGCCCTGTAGATGATGGACAGGCCTTGGGGATTCAGATGGTGAGTTACTCCCTGCAGTATTCCAAGACTCTGACCTGCTCTTGTAGCCAGTGTTTACGTGGTGAATCCAGTTGGAGCTGCCGGTCAATGGTAGCCACAAGGATGTTAATCGTGGTGGGTGGGTGGTGGGGGAATTCAATGATGGTAACACCATTGAATGTCAGTCTCACGTTGAAGAGTCAACATTAAAAGTCAAGGGGGAAGGTAAAATTTCTTTATTTAGAGCAAGGTGTGACCTTCAGAACTCACTACACCAGAAGACTATGCATGCTCAGTCCTTTGGAGTACAGTGAAGACTAAGAGAGATCTTCAGACTCTAAAAGGGATCATGCAGAAAGATGGAATTAAGGTCAAAAAGATCAGAAATAATTCTACTAATTACACTGCAGGCTCCAGCAGTTGCATGGCTACTCCTGCTCCTATTTATTCTGTTCCAGTATGGACTTATTTCAGAATATCCCCATTGTAGCAGCTTTATTGCATTAGAGCGTATGAGCAATTCAGGCATTCAAACAACTTACAATAAAAAGAGTTGAGGTGAAAAATTCAAATAAAAGTTAGTTTAATTGAAAATAGCAAAGTGAGATACTGCAATTGTGGCACCAGTGTGGACCTGTATTTTGTCGTCAATAAGAATAAAGCCAGCTGTTTTTCACACATGCACATATCCATCTGAATTCATAAAGACATTTAGTGGTATTTGTAATGATTAAGAAACCATATGGCGCAGATTTTCTATACAGCATCTGAGACCAAGAAGACTGAGCTGTTATGGTACACTGGTGTAGCACACTGGAAGTCAAACCCCACTAAAAAGTTTATCATTATGTACATAAATTTGGATGACTCAGGTTAACAGAAAACACGATTGGTTTCTGCACTTAAGAACTATTTATTCTCAATAAATAGATTGCAACCACCAGGTAAACATCTGAAGAGTTGACATTCAACTCTAACCACCTTCTCTCCTCTCTCCTCCACCCCCAAAAATATACAGTTAGACAAAAAACACATTGGAAACACTGAATGGAAAAGAAACTTAGACATTTCAATAGAAACATTCCTCAGGTTTAGATCGAGTGACCCTTTGGTTTCCCCAAGTCTGTTGGTTCTTTGATCTTTGTCTTCAGGATCTTTCACTTCTTTACGAGAGACACAGAGGTGCTGGTTCACAAATTATAAAGTCTGTTGCCTTCAACAGATAAGTCAATTTACAGCAACTGGTGGAGGTAAAATACAATGCATGGATGAGAGCGCGAGTGAGTGTATGAAAAAAAAAACCCTCGACAACTGATCACAACTCCACAAACCAGACTGCAACTGTTGTTGGCCAAATCTCACTCTGCATACAGACTCAGGGCCAGGCTGTTTCCTCTTAGACCTACACTGCTGCTGTGCAAGCAGCTGGTGGAAGCCTATCTTACAATGAGTTTCAGTTAGTTGCTTTTCAAAAAGTACAACAATCCCTCCCTTAGTCCTGTGGTAAAATGCTCCTTCTCCCATTTCAGTCTCCAATCAAAAAAAAATAGAAAAAAATAAAATAAATAACTTTTACAGGATAAGCAGAACAGCATCAACACAAGCAGCCTGAAGAGTTATTAATAAGTTGTCCAAAATCTGAACGAGAAACTCAGTTCAGATATTTAATGCAATGTCAATCATGTACAGCCAATGAAATAAACATGAAAACAATGATGGAACTCATGAGAAAGAATAAATACATTTTGCATTTTTTCAAATTTGGCCAAACATTAAAATCTGAACAACAACAATTCACACTAGTAAATTTTCTGGACTAGAGAGGACAGGTGTGATTTAATCCACGATATGCTACTCCCAACAACAGACAAAGAGCAGATAGCACTTCCACTCATCATTTTAACTGAGATTTAAAAGAAAATTAAAACTCCAAGTGCCAGTGGCAGTTTACCTTTGAGTGGGTGTCAGGAGGTGAAATAGGAGAATGCATGTGATCATATGACGAGAAACCTTTTCATTGGGGTAACCCATCATCAGTTGGCAATGCAGCAGGAATGGGTGGGCTATAGAGAAACCGACTATACAAAAACGATGGTTCTGTATCATGGCCACAACCTTCCTGCCAAACTCTAATGCCTCAGTAATCTTGTTGTTTTGTCAATTGAACAGAACATGACCCTCAGACAATCTAACCAGCAGGTATGATATTAACAAATTACTCACAGTTTGCCATCTATTGTCAAAGCACATGTCCTGATTTCTTGTTTTGTGTAAATATAAATGACCTACAAAGCAATTTCATTTGCCAAAATTATAATAAAATGTTTGTGATAAATTTGGCTAATAGGTAGAACATTAAATTCCAGAAACACGTAATACATTCAAAAAATATTTTCCCCTTTTATCATTGGTCATTCTGGTCTCCTCTCACTTTCACCATTAAACTACATCAGTACAAATTAAGCACCAATATTGCAGTACTGATCAAACGCATATAAGCATATTTGTATTTTTCTTATTCCAGCCTAAGGCAGAAGGGTTCTCTCTCGAGAATCCAGCCAGCTGCAGGTTTATAAAAAAGGGACAAAAGTTAGATTCTGTTATATATAAAACAACATTGCCCCTGTCAAATGCCTTCACGAGACATGCATGGGCTACCAACCCAAAAAAAAAAATGGCTTCGGAAGGGGCAAGAGAGAAATCCTCTGAAGTTACTGTTTAGAAATCTAAAGTGAAGCATTTCCCTGACTGTGTAATCCTTGCTCAACGAAGAGCTCTCAAAAGTTGTCATGGCCAGAAAAAGATTCCTGCGTTAATATAAATAGTGCTTCCAGTTCCAAGAATCCAGATTGATTTCAGAACAATGTCAATATGGAGGGCTAAGAAGAATCCATTTTGCAATGAAAATTATTATAGGTGTAATGATGTTCATTTGGCTGCTTACATACCTATTGTAAATTGGTTTTGTTTCACAATTCATGACAGTCGCCCTGTCCAAAACCTGAAAAAAGGTTGGCATGAAGATTTTTGTTCAAGACCGTGCAGTTCCAATCAAGCACAATTACTTGTCAATTAATGGAGAAACAAACACCAGCAACGGGATAAAAATCGAGGAGGTCAACTCCTAATTATGTGCAGGAACAATATTCAGGATCAAAAAACTTTAGTGGGACACACCGAACCTAAAGGGTGTCAATTAAACAGCTTAGTTTGTCTCAAGTATTATGGTGATGTAATACTGGGCTAACATTTTTGGCATTTGGTTTGCCATTGGAGTTGAATCACAGCTAATGAAGTGTTCACATTACAAGAAAAAACTTCAATAATCAGTCAATCCAATACGACAAACTCCGTCATCTATATGTAATTACATGAAAAAGCACCTGAAGGAAAGTATCGAATCTGAATTATGCAAACTTATTCAAGTCACTATTTCAAGATCAGCATTTTAAGCTGCTGTATCCCTTAACTACATGAATCAGCATCATACTATATGCTTTAACACTTTGTACACAGCTCGTTAGCTCTTGAAATTTGCTGCCTGTGACTTTATAATCTCCGGCAATAAAAAGATTTGAACCCTACGCTCTTACAATTACTTAAAACAACAGGATCTTCAGGGACAAAAGGTTGCACATTTTGCAAGGCAATTTGTATTTTTTGCATGCTTTTCATAGTAATAAAAATTACACTGTCAAGTCCCTAATGGGAAAAGTGCACTATTCCACAGGCCCTTAGAAATGTTTGAATGACTAACTGAAGTCACCAAGGCAGTTAAACAAGCATGGGGCTGGATGAACACAGCAGGTCAAGCAGCATCATAGGAGCAGGAAAACTTGACGTTTCGGGCCTAAACCCTTCATCAGAAATGGGGGAGGGGGAGAGGGTTCTGAAATAAATAGGGAGAGAGGGGGAGGCAGATACAGGATGGATAGAGGAGAGGATAGGTGGAGAGGAGGCAGACAAGTCGAAGAAGCGGGGATGGAGCCAGTAAAGGTGAGTGGAGGTAGGGGGGTAGGGAGGAGATAGGTCAGTCCAGGGAGGACGGACAGGTCAAGGGGGCGGGATGATGTTGGTAGATAGGAGATGGGGGTGTGGCTTGAGGTGAGAGGGAAAACAGGTTAGGGAGGTGGAGATGAGCTGGGCTGGTTTTGGGATGCGGTTGGGGGAGGGGAGATTTTGAAGCTTGTGAAATCCACATTGATGCCATTGGGCTGCAGAGTTCCCAGGCTGAATATGATTTGCTGTTCCTGCAGCCTTCGGGTGGCATCACTGTGGCATTGCAGGAGGCCCAGGATGGACATGTCGTCTGAGGAATGGGAGGGGGAGTTGAAATGGTTCGCGACTGGGAGGTGCAGTTGTTTGTTGTGAACTGAGCGCAGGTGTTCTGCAAAGCGGTCCCCAAGCCTCCGCTTGGTTTCCCCGATGTAGAGGAAGCCACAACGGGTACAGCGGATGCATTTCTGATGAAGGGTTTAGGCCCGAAACGTCAAGTTTTCCTGCTCCTATGATGCTGCGTTCATCCAGCCCCATGCTTGTTAGCTCGGATTCTCCAGCATCTGCAGTACCTTTTATCTCACCAAGGTAGTTAATTTGCCTGGCCTCGACCACAATCTGGGACAAAAAAATCTCAAACGAACACAAAATAGTATTTACAATGAACAAATTATTCTTTACCAAGTGGCAAAATATACTAACTACTATTCAGCAAAGTTAACCTGCATCTTTGCAATTCAAAACACACAAATTCATTCACAAGACAGACAGACAAGACCTTTAAAGAAATATCATGAGTGGAAAACAGATGAAAAGAAACAAGTTCAGTGGATCAGAAGTGCCAAATCACAAGGGTGGAATGAGGTGATTTTTTCCCCCATTTCTTTTGGTTTACGTCGATGGTGTCACATTGTTGTCAGCCTTGATAAAGGTCCTCAATTTGGGAGCTAGTCAGTTGAACGTAGAACCTTGCTGGAGTTAGAAACATTTCCTTCCCAAATGTTTAGGTACTAGGTTTTTTTCCTCCAATTGCAGACAGTGCGTAAGTGCCTATCAAATCTGTATTTCTGGCGTCAAAGTTCAATTGAATCTCAATCTGTGCCAAGCTGTAACTTAAAAATCTAAAAGGGTTGTTGCTAGGTAGCTTTCCAACACAAAATGCTCCTGCCAGCTTGTGTCTCAAAAATATAAGCTTCTCCAAAAGGTACGTGACCTTTGGAGTTGTGAAAGCCCACACCTGGTGCATTCTCTGTAAAGAAGCAGTACCTAAACTCTGACTTTTCCCAGTTTGTATTCCAATATAAAAAAGGTCATCTTTATAATTATCTGCATTTTTTTTTGAAAAATTTAAATCAGCCAAAGAAATGGATGGCTGAAGTGAAGTGAAACTTTTCAATTCCACACATTTTGCATTATCATTTCTCTTAGGCGTGGGTAAAATGAAGAGGAATATTCAAATCCAATACATTTCAACATTATCTTCTGGAACTCTGTCAACATGCAAAGAACTTTGTACGCAAGATTCTGAATCTCTACCCTTCTCCCAACCTCCCAATTCACTTTTTTCTGTTTCTCTGGAGAGTAAAAGGAATTATTTAAAGATCCTACAGAACAAAATATCATTGACATGGCAGTAGGAAACTGGTTCCCTCAAAATTAATACCATAGATTTTCAACTCAACAGCCTGGTAAAAATTGGCTCCTTTTAAAACATACATTCAGTTGGTTTGGGAGAAGTGTTTCTGCAAGGGAAGGGATCCTTTGCGATTTAAACTTGTAGTGATCAACTGACAGAGGTAAATACAGAAAGGGGGGGAGCAATTCATCTTTCCTCAACTGGAAAGCTTGACAATTTGGGATATACCATTTGAAACCTTAGTAACTAGGGGAAGCTCTCCAGCGGTCTGGTTGTAACAGTGTGCTTTGGATTTGTTCTTGGTAAATAACATTTTTAAAGTTAAATACTTGCAATGGAAAGAGTAATTCAAGTAATAGAAATTAATGCATGCATTTTTCCAAAGTGGGAACAAGTTCCAAGTTATAATGATTCATCTGTTTAGAACACAGGTTTTAACAGAGACAGCCAAGGAATCGTAGAAATATTTGACAAAGCAGTACATCTGTTTCCTTACCTCCATCTCTGCAAGGTTTACTGCTTTAAAAAAGTTGCTAGTCAAACAATCGTATAATTGGGGTCTTTCTGCAAACTTGAATATGTCAGTGAAGACACAACTGCTGATGTATTTCGACAAATGCTTTTGGGGCATTTTCAATTCAACTTTGAGCTCCAAAATTTAACTACGACCACTTAGAATTCATGAGCTACAAAATAGTAAACAAAGTAAAACATTTCATTTATTCCCAATAAACTATTGTTATTAGATCAAATACATTGCCATACATTCCATTTATGAGAAAGGAACAAACTTTCAAACAGGATTGGTGATTGATTTGTGAATGGCCAGTCTTGGTGTACAATCATAGCTTGGGAGATGTAGCTTACCATCTTGTTAAAGTAGATTCAGGTCACAACATTGAACCTCCTATACTGGAGTTTTTTTTAGGGAAGCAAACATGTCTAATGGATGCCCTCCACCAACTAAGCTTGAGGCTTACCTTTCCAAAACACCATCAGCTCAAATGGACCAGTAATATCAACACTGGGAATATGGCAGTGAGGCAGAAGCCAGGTACTTTACAAAACATGACAGAAACCAGACTTCTCAAAACCACTCCTGGATCGAGGCATGTAGATTTTCATTGTGTGCTGTGTATTCCATCAATCTCAGATTTTAAGTTATTCCAACAACTGTAATGATTCCTTTCTGTATAAACAGCCTCAAACTCTCAATTTCCTTGCTCAACTTCTCTACTTCTTCACTTTGTTCCTCATTACCCCATACTGAACAAGTTTTTGATCACTTACCCCAATAGGTGAGGTTTGATGGTATGCCTTTCTGCAAGAACATCAGCTCTCTCAGCATGTAACTAAATGAGAATTCCCAGCATATCATGAAACCTTCCAAGTAGCCAATCACATTAAAGGATTCTCATGGACAGCAAATAAGGAAATGAAAAGTATTAATAATTGCACCACTATTTTACAGACAAGTTTAGAACATACATAGGGTTTGTTTAGAATTTAAAATGTCATTTTTCTGTTCTTAAAAAAATAGCAGTTACGGTTAAATGGGGACATTTAACCACATTTCACAAATAAGATATTTTTCAGAGCCAGACGAGTTGTTCAGTAATTATTACTCAGACTACTTTTTAAAACAATGTTCATCCAACAGAACATGACCTGACCTTTTAAAAAGGGGTTTCAAATAATGATACAAGGCTGCAACTGGAAAAGTTCTCACCAAATTAATTTTGCTGATTGCCAAATGGAGCAAGATGGGAGAGGGGAGGGGCAAAGGACAGCCACAGTACTGTCTGTGATAAGCAGTGAAGAACCAATGATAACTTACATTTCTATATTAATCTGTGTGCGCACTAAATTGTTAATCAGATGTAGAAAGTTTAAAGCAAAGAAGACTGATAGTTTGTAATTTTATAAACCCAAAAGATCAGCAATATTACGTGATACATAATGCTTTGGGAAAAATTATATTTTTGGAATCGATCTCTAAATATGCTAAAGGACTTGGACGTGTGGAGGATGAAAGATTACCAGGGGTATGCAGAGATGTACAGCTGAAGTTAAAATCAGATCAGCTGTAATCTTATTGAATGGCAGGACAGGTTCAAAGGTGAGTGGCCTACTCTTGCTCCCTGATCATATGCAAGGCATTTAAAAACCAAGGCAGATTAGTAAAGCCTGTATATATTGAATTGCAATTCATTCTTTCACCTGGCCTCAAAGACTGTCAGAGTTAGAAGCTAGGAAATTATTCAGTATGTGTATATACCCTCTGGCATCTCCCTTCAACTAAAGGTGACATTTAGATGGGAAAAAAAATTGGATTCGATGTTCATGTGTTGGACAACAACTTTCCTCCTGAAAAATGGCAGCCAATAATACACAGGTTTCTATTGTTTCATTCCCAGATAATACTAATCTTGGGCAGGTTCTATGCCAGAGACAACCATGTATTCTCTTTTCCTTTTGTGCACCAAGGATGTCAGTCACTAAACATATTCACAAGAGACTGCCAACACACATTTAATGAAATAGTTTACTACTCAAAAGAAAAGCCATGAACTATATTACACAACAGATGAACAATTAAACATCAGAAAGATTGAATCCTTTTACACTAGCAATAACCTTACAGACACTCAAACCTTAGTGAAAAATCACCCCTAACTTCCTGCTCAGCTGTAATTGGTTTCATTTTTGCAATTTACTGCAATATTTCAACTACTATTTTGTTTAGTTAGTGGCTCTTCCCTAGTCCTTCAAAACAAGCTAACACTGATCACCGTTACCTGATACAGGCTTCTCTAAATTCACTTCAGCAGCTTTATAGGATCAGTTGCACTGACTTTAATGCAACTCAAGAGTTATCCCCAGTCCTGGCTGCCTGGAGATTGCTAACAACAGCACGCCTACTGTTAAGTACCCTTCTCTCTGAATAACCCAACTCTGGCCTCTCTCCCTGGGTCATAAAACTGGAGTCGGCAAACATGTTTGCAATTATCTCCATGGGTGCGTTGCCAGTCATATAGCTAAAATCACATGACTTCTTGAAAATGCTGTTTTGAATTCAGTGGGCATATAAATAGGACAGCAGTCAGCCCACCTGACAAATTAATCAGATTCAGAATTGTTCAATTCAAAAGACAGAATGAGGCAACTTGACAGATGTTGCCTCGAGATGGCTCTTCAGCAGCTGTCCATTCCCTTCTTTCTTCACACCCCTGCTAAGTTTGTCCTTTAAGCATACGTCCAACTCACTTCTCAATTTCCCACTGAATTGGTATCCACCACACCAAGAGGCAGTACATTTGAGACACAGCTTGCTGAGTAGAAATAGTCATTGCACCCTCTCTTTCTGTTCCCAGTTTTCTTGCAGCCATTTATTGCTGACCCACACATCAACAGAATTTTTTTAAATTCATTAATGGGATGAGGGCATCACTGACCAGGCAGCATTTATTGCCCATCCCTAATTGCCCAGAAGGCAGTTGAGAGTCAACCACACTGCTGTGGGTCTGGAGTCACATGTAGGCCATACCAGGTAAGGATGGCAGATTCCTTCCCTAAAGGGCATTAGTGTACCACATGGGTTTAAAGCATGATTAAACCATCAACTTTGAGCACCACTCTTTAAACTTGTCTCAGGGATAGTAGGAACTGCAGATGCTGGAGAATCTGAGATAACAAGGTGTAGAGCTGGATGGACACAGCAGGCCAAGCAGCATCAGAGGAGCAGGAAAGCTGACGTTTCGGGCGTAGACCCTTCTTCAGAAGTTTAAACTCATTAAACTCATCTACTTTAATGACAACAATCTCTGACCTAATCACTAGATGGTACCAAGCTTCCAAGGGTTAAATTATGAAGGGCCATTATATAAACCAGGTTTGTAGTTCTGAAAACTGGGAAACTACAGGATTACTTGATAGAGCTTTTTGGATTCAATAAGTTGAGGGGAAAATGATCAAAATTTTAAATTGCCTCTGGGGAAGTCTAGAACAGGAGGACAGAAGATATTTCTACACTATACAGCAGAAAAAGGAGGAAATACATCTTCTCAAATAAGCAGCAAGGGAAACGCACATTTCCTCCCACAAAAAAAGCAATAGATGCAGCTCAAATCTTTTTGGTACAAAAGCCCATCACTTAAATGGCAATTATAAATCAGTCATGGTCTCAGAACAGCAGAGCGAATTCAAGGGGTTGAATGATTTATTTCTGTAGTGATAAAATCCATTTCCCTCAGTCAGTCAGAGGGAATAAAACCTTCAGGATACAAGAGCTGCAAGGTGGCAGCATACAATTCTGGCCAGGGGTTGACTGAAGAGGAATTCATGCATTACTGATAGTCAGAGAAAGTCACACTCCACCTTGCTGCTATTAGCTATACTGCTGGGAAGGCCGATGACCAATCCAGATTGTGTGTGTGTGTCGGGGGGCACTCAACAAGTCAACAGCAGTTGGATGAGTCTGCTGTGGAACTCAATATTAATTCACAGAACTTCTCACTAAGTGTTGGAGTCAGGGTCAGAACTCCTAGATGCCATGAAGAACTCAAAAGGCAGCTGTGCGCAATTACCAGCTCAGTACATTTGAGAGTTGGGTTGAAAAAAACATATCAAGCACAATTTGCTTGATACAAGATTAGAATTCGGATCATCCAGGGGAATGTTTTGGTTTGTGGAACTAGTTACTGGTGAAGAGTTGGAGTTATGCTTCAAGTGCTATACAGCAGTTTTAGAGCACAGCAGAGCGCAGGAAAGGAGAAGATGAGAACACAGAACTGGAGCAGTTGTTGAAATAATCCACGAGGAACAGCTCCACATGGAGTATTAAGGCCAGACTGGCAAAAGTTGTGAATCATGATCCCTTGATAAGTACAATGAGATCCGATTACCCACCCAGTCATTAATGTCAGGGGTGCAGGAAGGAATGCTGAAAAATCTGTGGACTTGGTCTTGACTGCATTCTCTACTTGACTCGAACTGTAGGGTGTCTGATCATAAGAATTACCCATATTTACAGCATTAACTGTGTTAAAAGTAAGTCCTATGCACATTGTGGACTGTATTACTGTTATAGAGTCAGAATCATACAACATGGAAACCTACCCTTTGGTCCAACAGGTCCATGTCGACCATAATCCCAAACTGAACTAATCCCAGATAACAAGCATGGGGCTGGATGAACACAGCAGGTCAAGCAGCATCATAGGAGCAGGAAAACTTGACGTTTC
>JAHRHZ010000014.1:63332549-63406697 GCA_024137785.1 Ginglymostoma cirratum
GTTGCCTTTAACGTTGTGGAGCAAAGTTTGCGGAGCAAAGTTTGTTAAAAACCATGGAATCTTGTGGCTTTATTCTCTTACCAAGCTCCTTGATCCCTTACAGTCTAGATCAAAAAATGTACTGGTCCCTAGCCAGGTTGTAACAAATTTGGTGGTCTGGTCCAGGGTTGTAACACTGCATCTTATGTTCTTCATTCATGACACAATTCTATTGAGTTCCGTCGACAACTTAGCCAAGATTTTGACTTGTAATAAAACGGTCCGAAACTGAACCACAATCTAATAGAGATCTAACCAGTTATAAGCTTAAGCATGAAAAACAGAGGCTGTACTGCTTACATAAACTAGACTGCACTTTTCAGCAAAGAAAGGAGCAGGCATGCTCATCCTGATGATACAAAAAGAAACTCTGGCCCATATGAAGCCTTCCAGAGCTCCACTGTTCCCAGCTCAGCGTAAAGGACCAATCAAATTCCCTCCAAAATCAACATGCTGTAACTCACCAGCAACACACTGAGATCCTCCAATTCATAGCATCTTCTAGGTCATAAAAATGATCTTCCCATAGAAGCTAGAAATCAGCTTTTGGAGAGAAATTGAAACCTTGATATAAAAGCATTAAATGAACTCAAAGGATCATTTTATAGAAAAACATAAATCATGTTAAATGTGGTAATGCATTCATCAGGTTGGTTTCTGATACATCAAGATCAAGGGAAATTTGCATTCAACTGCTTTGTGAAGCCTAGAGAGATCATGTGGAACACCTATTACAAACAATGAGTGAAAGAGAATTCTGTTCATTTTTGGCTCACTACCCTCCTAATATTTAGGTAATTTGCCAAGTCACATTCATCATAGTAAAACAGGAGAGGATCATAGCAAGGGAACCGTTCAAAACGTTAATGAAAAGTAGTTTGGATTACCCTAAAATATTTCTAAATAACATGTCAGTCCACCCAGAAAGTCTCAAAAACTGACCTCTCATACATCACACTTTCCCTGCGCTTGTTACCACATTCAGAAGGCACACTCATCCGGTTCAGGTCCATTATCTGTATCAGTGAACTGAGTAACCAATCAGAAAGATTGCAATAAATGGTGTTGAATCAGAATGTCAAAGACATGTAAACACTATCAGCAATATCCAGCTGTGAAATGCCAAATTGGTGCAATGGGTGAGAAAGAGCTAAAGACAGCTTCACTTGGTTAGTGGAGTCCTTTAGATTACTCTGTACACAGAGAGTAAAAGTAAATACTCTCCAAAAGGGGCAGCCAATCGCTTCAAAATGTCTATATCAGAAAACACTGGAATTGATTTCTTCTTTTGCTTTAATACCAAGCTTAAAGAAGTCAAACTTATATACAACATCGAAGTTAAATCTAAAATTACTGTGTACGCTTTACATTTCTGGTTCAAATAAACAAAACAAAATCCAGTGATTTTTGTCCCATTAGCAAAATGCACGGGCAAAACATGCCAATGCTTCACTCCCTAATGCTGTTGCACAACTTTTCATATACACAGTGCACCAGCTCTTCACACCACAACGTAAATCAACAGCAGAGAGAAATCCATTCCAGTAGATAGCCCTGGGACATTATACAGACTATGCCAATTTCTGGAGGCAAACAGTTCTACAGTCTGTTACTATGGGGTCTGCATAGTGTTCTTAAAAAGGACATCCATGAATCGTATCCTTACCTTTTTCAAAGTGCAACGTGGAGCTCTGGAGAGTCAGCACAAGAAGCAACTCTGCACTAATTTCCCACTCTTGTGTTTGTCTCATTTCCTGTTCCCACAGATCAAGGTAAAAACAAGGGCAGCAGTTCAGACCAGGGACAAAAAGTGAGTAGAGCCAAGTAACGTGTCCGCTTATTCCTTCTGGTGGGAGAGCAGAGCTACGTTGTGGCAGCTCCTTGGTCATAGGATGTCTGGCAAGTTCAGTCTAGGACAAAATCCTCAAACCGGATGAGAGTGTTATTTTGAATGCCCGGGAGAAATTCAATTCTTTGATATTAAAAAAAAAAAGAATTTTAAGGCAGCCCAAAATACTGAACAGCAAAAATAAAGTTTTGAAGTGTTGTCATTATGGCTTCTCATGGAGAAAACATGCCAGCCAAATTGTACACCACAAGGTCTCACAATTAATAACATGGTAATGACCAGTCAATCTGCTTTGGTGACATTGATTTAAGGATAAACATTCGCTCTCAGACCAAGGAAAAGCCCCTCCTCTCCTGTGAGGTAGTGCCATTGGATCTTTAACAATCACCTGAGATTTTAGAAGGAGCCTCGGTTTAGCCTGTCAACTGAGGGGCAACACCTCTAATGCAGCACTGAGAGGTCAAGTGACAGTCTGGAGTAAGACTCAAACACGCTTTTAGTCAAGGACAGAACACTGCCAGCTGATCTGGCATGGCTTGGCTTGGCTTGGCGCAGCTCTGCAAAATATTTCCTTGGCCATTTTGAGCAGTCTTCAGCAGCACCTTTACGCGTAGAACAGAGTGCCTGGTGCAAGCTGACATAAAACAAGTCTGAGACTCAAATTTGCATTTTTAAGCATCTCTCCTCTCCCCCACCCACCCCGCCAGCACCTTTCAGTTGGACACTCCCCTGAAAACTGCATCAGTTGAAGCTTCTAATGTCAACTCTGCATCTCAGTCCTTCCAATTTCCCGTCACCTGATTTTCAAGCGGTTGAAAATTCACCCCCAGTAACTTGATGCTTTGCGCTCGAAGTATGGTATATTCAGAACCAACAAACAAGAGTGATCTTTGAGGGATAGTGCCCTTGCTTTCATCCCACTTCTTGATAAGGGTATGAGAACCCCAGGAATGGAAAAAGGATACAGGGGTCAAATTCACCTGGGCCTGGCATCTGGATTCAATCCTGACAAATTTAAATTTTAAGCAAAAATACATTTAAGGCCCTCCACAGCCTCTACAAAATATGAAACATTGCAGTTTCCTATAAAATTGGATGTAGCTGAAAAACTATAATTAAATTTTTAAAGAAATTTATTCACTAGATAAGAAAAATGTACCACTAACTTGAAATTTAATAAATGTGACTTTGGCCAATACAGCTAATAAACCCACATTGCAATGCACAATGTACTCATAGCTTAAAGGTGGATCATACAACAAAAGCAATTTCACAGTTTCGCCAATCATAATACAAAAAAAATTTCCACTCAAAGTTGGATGGAAAGGGAAACCAAGTCAGAGAAAATAAGCAAAAACAAAAAGAGGAGAAATTATAGCTAAGATCTTTGAAATAACTCCAGAGACTGGTATCCTATCACGAAGTCCGCCTTTTATTTACACATGCATAGAACATGACACTGACTCAGCTTGCTCAGAAGAAGCTCAGAGTGAACAGAATCTCTGACATTCACGTTTATCCGTCAGCTAGGACCCCCTGATTAATCTGGTCCAATCAATCAGGAAACTCATTCTATGAGAGATAAAAGGAGGGTTTAGGCCCGAAACGTCAAGTTTTCCTGCTCCTATGATGCTGCTTGACCTGCTGCGTTCATCCAGCCCCATGCTTGTTAACTCATTCTGAGGTCTCCCTGGCTGACGTTATATTAAATGCAACACCCTGCATTTATCCAAATTAAATTCCATCTGCTACTCCTTGGCCATTTGCTCAATTGACCAACATCTCTTTGTAATCTTAAATAACCTTCTTCACTATCCACTATACCAACAATTTTAGCGCCATCCGCAAATGTACTAGCCACAGCCTCTATATTCTCATTTAAAACATTTAACTAAATGACAAAACAGTGGAACCATCACCGATCCCTGTGGAACACCACTGGTAACAGGTCTCCAGCAAACAACCCTCCACCTTCATTCTGCCTCTTGTCATTAAGACAATTTAGTACCCAATTGGCGAGCTCAGCCTGAATCTTGCGTTCTAACTTTATTAATTAGTCAATAAATAATCACATCCACAGCAAACAAATTGACAATATTGATCTTTAAATAACACTAACATAGATCAGAGTTGGGACAAATATAGGTCATGGGGGATTAAAATTACTATTGCAAATATAATTGTGAGATGTCAAGGCTATTTACACTCTCATAGCCAACAGTCCTACAGGTGAGGACAGACTAAAAGTCAACTTATTACTGGAAAAAAAGCTGTCAGGAGGAATGCAGAACGCAGCTTCTAATCCTGAAAAGTTGCAGAAATTTACGTTTATAAAAGCAGCATGGGAACAGTTCTTGCAGTACCGAAGGGAAGATTTTCCCCAGAAGTTTCCTGATCATTTTTTTCTAACTTTAGTTGAAATACGCTCAAATAACCACTTTCGCCATTTCTCAGGGTTCCTGCTAATCCCCAAAAATACTTTAGGAAGAAAACATTGGTGCTGGTAAGTGCACCAGTTTTATGCTGTTGAAGACCGTTTAGAACCTAGAAATAAATGGAGTGAAACAAAAACAAGACAAGTCATTTCAAAATACTAACACCAAGTACTCACTAGCTTTTTAGCTAGAAACCGATATTTCTGAACAAGTTAACTGCCCAGGACATGTTGATACGATGACCGGCACACCAGAGAACATAGTTTTAATATTGATTCCATTTCAAACAGACAGCAACTTTTAGTATCTTAAAACCACAGACAGCTCGATCTTTTTTTTTCATACAATTCTAATGATCTTGATTTCATACAATACTTCAGAAAACAAAGGCACATATTAAATCTTTGATATGCAGTTCATATAGCTCCCCCTATCCCCAAACCATTCTCTAACTGATGGTAGAAAAAAAATGTTGTCTCAGCCAGATGCTGGCTTATGCATGATTCAATCAATGTTCCTTTCCTCCTTGTGGAACTTGTCCAGTCGTTCATGCCCTTTATCACAATGGCTTGGTTGAAATCAGAAATCCTCCATGCAAGGAATCAATACAGTAAATTGCATCAGTCAACTGTACAGAGCTGTGCAAATGATCTGTCCAACATGCTTTTAGAATCTGCTCCACAAATATCATGTAATCCAGCAACAATAAAAAAGGTACGGCTCAACAACTCGGATGCAATGTGAAATAACTTCAGCACAGATGGTGAGACATTGAGAAACCTCACAGGTAAACTTCTCCACAGACAGAAATGAGATTTTTAATTACTGCAACATTATTTGGATTGCAAACCATCCTGCAGCCCTAAATATTATGCCAGTGAACTACACTGGGCAAGTTTCTGATCTCAAAGCATTGCTTTTGGGCAAAGCATCAAGTTGAAACTCGATCCTCCCATTTAGAAAGGAAAACAAAATCTGAGCAAGAGAGTGATACAGAAGCCAAAACTGCACCTCAACAATGTCATGGGAATATCATTACCTTTAAATCTCTCTCCAAATCCTTCATGCAGATCATTTTGTTGTTACATCACTATTTCATCTACAATTTCCCAGGTGACTTAATTGTGGACACACCCATTACACCTCAAAAGAATGCCACAGCTTACAAAAAACGGCCTACCATGACGAGGCAGGGGTTAAAAAATGCCACATACAACTGGGCAGAGTACGTAGGATGAAGCGGTTTCCACTTTAAAAAAAAAGAACGAGACAGCACAGATTTAAAGTCATGTGCAAATGCAGCAAGTATGATATGAGAAAAAAAATTCACCAAGTAGCTAGGGTATGGAATTCACTGCCAGAAAATGCAGCAAAGGCAGATTCAAATGAGCCCTTCAAGAGGGTATTGAATGAATATTTGGATAGTAATAGTGCGCAGTGGCATGGGGATAAAGGCAAGAGATTGGCACTAGATGGTACCAGGCACAATGGGCTGAGTAGCCTCTTTCTCCACTAATAATTCCCTAACTCTTGTCGACATGATCAATGTCAGAATACTTTTTGTTTTAAAAATGCACCAATAATAAAAACAACAATAGCAACAATCTAGGAGCCGGTTAGACTAATTGCCCAGTTAGGTAGCTATGTTCCTTTCTAAGTCTCTGTGTAAGAAAAAGCAGAAGATCTAAAGAACTATAGCCTCAAGAGTGGTTTAGCAAATTGAACAAATACCTGTTCCAGTTCTCTCAAAAATACAGCCCGAAGCAAAAAAAAAAGTACTAAGTAGCTCTGCTTCAAATTAAGTTTGTACCAGATGGGTTGAATTCAGTCAGCACTATTTAAGAATTTAGATTTTTGGGAAATTAAGTTTTATTATATAAACACTCATATCCAATAATCCTCCACATCATGAGCCAATTCATTCATCCAAGATATCCCAAATATAAAACAGTTTCTAAAACGGAGGGGAAATTAATCAAAATGAAGTAGGAGCTACTCATACATTTCACATCAATTAACTTTCTCAGTCACAAGCCTGGGGAGGGGCTCCTGTAGATCACAATTCAAAGTTCTTGCTGTTTATTACCCCCGCATAGAAAGTGGCCCATTGATTTCATTTCAACTAGTTTGACCATGTTAGAAAAAAAAAGTGCTGCAGTTTTCCAGAATACAGGGCTCTTACGAAAACCTCCTGCTGTGGTTTTTACACAAATGGCATCACAGGTTAAAATGATTTCCAGTTGTTCTGATACGTTCATTAGCTCAGCATTACTTCTTTGCCCTTGCTCCTGCAGTGAAACATTAAACAGCTTTGCATGTCTGTTGACTTATTAACAAAACCATGGAACAAGAACTGATTAAAGGTGTGGAGAAAAACAGGATTAAGTTGACAGATGTTGCAAAAATATAATTGGATCTGTAAAAAGACTATAACCTCTCATGTGATGAAGATATTCAACTTTTTTTCAAATTACACATCTTTAAAAATAAAATTGAGGTACATGTGCATCATATGGAATAGGAACAAGAATGCACTTTAATATCAGTATGGAATTTAATATTGAGTGCTGTGATATCTGATCCTGTCTTTTTATAAACAGGTATATATCTTGACATTAAATCAGAGCTGGAGTGTGGCTGGGAGTAACAACGAATAAAACTATTTGTAATCTGTTCCAGATTGCTGGCTCTGTTGAAGGTCAAAGAAAGATGATATTACAAAATGAAGTAGTAACATTACATAGAGGAAAACTTGAAGTTCCGGCTTTTTATTTCTTTCCTGCCAATGCTGAGAAACTCAAGATTTGACCTCAAAGGGCTTTAGCAGTGTGGGAAAAAAAATAATATGAAGTGTTAAATACGGTGAAATAGTTTTCACTGTTCCAGATCAGAAATTAAAGACTATTAATTAATAATTGAAAAATTAAGAGTAGAATAAAAGAAATTCATGACAAGTCTGTGTTTGTCGACTTTCCTTCAGAATGGGGATTTCAAAGAATTGTCCGGAAGGAAAATTGGATCAATGCTTCCAGAGGACTATCCAAAAATGTGAGGACAGGAGTTGGATTAGAGATGGTAGCTGATGTGGATTAAATTGCAGACTTGACAAGCCTGTTCTGATTGTATAATATTATAACTGAATTGAGTTTATATATGGCACATCAAGCAGCACTGCAGCAGGAGGAAGTTCAGGGTGAACACTCCCACTCCAGTTCCTGATCTTAACCACATTGTCCTTCTGACAAGATAAGCCATTTTTATTTTGTTTCTCGGAGAGATAGTGCATGGCAGAGGCGAGGAAAAAGCTCACTGACTGCAATTAGTGCAGAGTCAAGAAAACGAGGAGTATTTATTTGATGTAATTAATTGTTAATATTAAACATTGCTGGTCAGAGAATCAAACTGGATTTAAAATTACCTCAATGATTTCAATGGAAAAAGTGATTAATAGAAATAAACTAGCTTTGCTTTAAAGTTTCACAATGATATCTGATCAACTAAACGAGACAAGCAAACTCTCCAATTGAATTCACAGTTGTCAGGGTGCTGCATTTCGTCTAGTAACTGCTGCTTAATTTTCTGTCAAAATAATGGAAATACTAATGACGCTTCCTGCTTTTTATGGACAAACCACACATCAGAGAAGGGATAGATGCGCAGTTAAAATCAAATTGCAAATTTGCTCTCCCACTTCCTTCATCAGTCGAGGCACAGAGCAAGCGCTCAGAGGTTATGCTGGAATAGTATAATGCAGCCAATAACTGCTATACAAAGCTCTGGTCACCTCATTACAAGGAGGATTAACTGTACTATAGAGAGGACAGCAAAGCTTTACAAGGATGTTGCCAAGACTGGAAAAGTGCAATTAGAGGAAAGACTGGATAGGCTGGGATTATTTTCCATGAAACAGGAGAGGCTGATGGATATTTGATCGAAAATGTGAAAAACTGAGGGGGGAAATAAAGAATGAATGGAAGTAACCAGTTACCTTAAGCAATGGGAGTAGTGATGAAGGAGTTTGGAATTAATGATTGGTAGAAAGAAGATAGAGGAAGGAGGAGGAAAAATATTTCTACCTAAAAGGGCAGTAGGTGAACCTTGCAAGGCTATTAGACAGACACACTGAACCACAAAAGTGGCTTTTTTCTATAACTTAAGCATCCAGTGATTTTAAGCTGCCATGCTCCAGTGTTCACATCATTTGTCAGGGAAAGACTATTTTGCCGCTCAATTATTTTCAGGCATTATATAATTCAATGGGTGATCTGCAAGAAAGACAAGCAGTTTTAATTTGAGCATGAACAAACTGATCAACAATTGCTTTTTGCATTAGAGTATGCCTCAAACTTCTACCACTCTTCAGATAGAAGTGTTATCTATTTCACTCCGAATGACCTGGCTCTAATTTTTAAGACAATGCCCTCGAATGCTAGCTCACCAACCAGTGGAAAACATAGAATTCATGCCACACAAATGCCAGGCAATAACCATCTCCAGTAGCAGACAATCCCATTACCACCCCTTGACAGTCAGTGGTGCGATCATCACTGAACCCCCGCATTCTTAACATGGTTGGGGGTTACCACTGACCCCAGAAACTCAGCTGGACTCACCATATAAATACACTGGCTGCAACAGCAGGTTAGAGGCTAAAAATGCTGTAGTGAATAACTTACCTCCTCACTGCCCAAAGCCTGTCCATCATCTACAAAACACAAAAGTCAGGACTGTGATGAAATATTCCCCACTGCCTGGATGGGTGCAGCTCCAACAACACTCAAGAAGCTTGACACCATCCAAGACAAAGCAGCCCGCTTGATTGGCACCACATCCAAAAACATCCACTCCCTCCACCACCGAGGCTCAGTAGCAGCAGTGTGTACCATCAACAAAATGCACGACAGAAATTCACCAAAGATCTTTTGTCAGCACCTTCCAAACCCAAGACCACTGCCATCTAGAAGGACAAGGGCAGCTGATACATGGGAACATCGCCACCTGGAAAGTTCTCCTCCAAGCCATTCACCATCCTGATTTAGAAATATATCACCATTACTTTACTATTGCTGGGTCAAAATCCTAGAATTCTCTCTCAAAAGGCATCGCAGGTTTACCTACAGCACTTGGATCGCAGCAGTTCAAGGCTACAGCATGCTACCACCTACTCAAGGGCAACTAGGAATGGGCAATAAATGCTGGTCAGCCAGCAATGCCCACATCTCACAAGTGAGTAAGAAAGAATAAAAACGCTTGCGAGAAACTCTCAAGTCCACTTCATTTCTTGAAAACTTGGTTCGAATGACACCTAACCTTCTAAGTTCCATTGTGGACAACCTTTATTGATGCGATTTCTCCTTGTATTTTAATTCTTGCAGTTCAAGAATCATTCTGGTAAATCACTTCTAGCAAGGCCAGTATTCCTTTCCTATCATGTTGTATCTGGAATTGCTCATCATGCAATGTATGTAGTCAAAATAAGGCATTGTCTAGCTGTAGCACAACTCTCAACCCTGTATTATCTCACCACTGCTATGATATCAACCAGTGACTTGTTTTGGAAATGTAAAAGTCTTTTACTGAGTACCCAGTTTAAGTCACAAGATTTGCTGCTTAAAACAAAAGAATTTAGCTATACGAAAATCAAAAAGACATAGGTACTGATAACTATACACACAAATAGTCAATTACATTCTAACTATTAAAAACACAATAAACAGTTTCTTTTACTTGAAGCAGACAATTTATTCTTCTACATTGAACATCACAGGAAGCTCGACAGGCTGCACGGTCTACTCTTGATCCTATTTCTTGTGTTCATAATTCAATGGACTTGCTTTTGAAATTGTACATTCTTTCACATCTGTAATATTTGTGCTAGTGCATATACTATTTCCCTCATGCACTCAAAACCTAATGCTTAGTTACATCAAGATGGACACTACAAAGCTAAAACTTAGACAAGACTTTTATAAAATTACACTATTGCAAACTAGCTATCTTTCTGTTCATGTTATTTAGCACAAGGAAAATTTTCAGTTTATAAATGGATCTTACAAATATTATCTAAAGGAAAACATAAAAAGATTCACTCTTCATGAGACTGTCCTGGCTTATTTTGGTGATCAGTCTGTGTTCCATTAATGTCTCCCTACGAAAGGCTGAATGAATTATATCTCAATTTGCTGTCATAACTAACAATGCTGAAAAGATTCATTCCGAAGATTAATCTCTGCTGGGTACCTGGAATGATAAAACTTATTGTAACCTCACAGCCTCCTTGCTTTAAGACATTTACTCAAATTTGATTTTTGATCTGAAAAAGAGGTTAACTCCAGAACAACGTGGCAAACATCAAGGGCAATAATGCTAACCCCAGTTCTGTACGGAATCAAATCCTTAAACGGCATTATACATATATTTAAACGAACATGGAGAGTTTGGTGACAACATATTTCTCCCATATCACAAAGATTGGGCTGTTAATATGCTGTCGATGTAAATATTCTGCACCCATTTTGTTTAAAGAACATTACAATTAAAATTCTAGACAAGCCATTCACTTTTCCCCCACTATTGATAAACTGTTGTATTATATACTGTCAAATCAAAACCTACATTTGAGTTTTTAAAATCGCTGACATTTGATATTCACTGATCAACACTTAATGCTGATGTCATGAACTAAAGTCCTTTTTCCTTCACCTAGACCTCTCCAGTTTAAAACCTGGAAACACTATTTATGTTTTCTGATGAGAAACCAGACTATCCCTTAATTTTTGTCTTCCTTAAACCAGAAACTAACTTAAAGAGTTATGCCCTTTTCACATTTTGAAGAGAACATATCACTCAGATTTTCTCAAATTGCATTGAGACAAAAATCTTATGTTAACACATGAATTTTAACCCCTTTGGATAACAAGTGACAAGCAACAGATCCCTGCCTGCAAGTCCACATATACGGTGCATTCTGCTGTCAAAACAAACTTCTGGAGAGCATGAATGCAAACATGCTGCTTGCCAATGAACAAGATGGAAAACAGGGCTGCCACATCATTAGTATTTGTTAGCATAATTTGTTTCAGACTCAGTTTTACGAAAGGTTAATGTCCTGTATGGAAGTAATTCACTGTCCTCCATGTAACTCCACACAGAGCAATGCACAGATTCATGATTGCCCTGACAAACCACTCCTTTGTAACAATCACCAGAAACTCTTTTTTAAAAAAAAGGGAACAAAACCAGACGGACAATCTGGCATTACCTAGGCACTAGAAATAGCAGTAAGCTTACACAGTCCTGTCAACCCTGCAAGATCTGACTTGAACATCTGGGGGCTAGTCCAAAATTGAGAGAGCGGTCTCTCAGACTAGTCAAGCAACAGCCTGACAATCACACTCACCGAATCGGGCCTTGCAATGTCCCAGAAACCATCATCACCGCCCCTGGATGTGTGCTGTCCCAGCAGTGATGGTAACAGTGGTATACAGTCAAGAGGGAGTTTCCCCTGGGAGTCTTCAACACTGACTCTGAACTCTGAATCTCATAGCATCAGGTCAAATGTGGACAATCCTGACAATTATCACATATAGGTCTCCTTCGGCAGATGAATCAGTATTTCTCCGTGTTGATCAACACATGGAGGAAACACTGTCGGTCACAAGGGCACAAAATGTACTATGGGCGGGGGATTTCAGTGTCCATCACCACAAGTGGCTTGGCAGCAGTACTACTGATCGAACTGGTCAGGTCCTAAAGGACATCACTGTAAAGACTGGTTCCCTCACCATGAATTGCAGATCCAGTGAGGGACAAAAAAAAAGAGACCTCACCCTCAACAATAAGCCAATTGCAAATATGTGACAGTACTGTTAAAAGTGATCATTGCACAGGCTTTGTGGAATACAAGTCCTGCTTTCATGTTGCAAATACCATTTAACGTGTGCAACATTGTTATCATGTTAAATAAGATGGGCTTTGTTCCAATCTAGCAACTCAAGACTGGGCATCATGAGGTGCTGTGAGCCATCAATAACAGCAGAATTGTACTCCAGCACAATCTGTAATCTCATGGCCTCATATCCCCTATTCAATGATTACCATCAAGCCAGGGGATCAATCCTGGTTCAATGAGTGTGCAGGAGGGCAAGGAAATTAGGAGCGCGAGTCTACAACTCACCCCTTCAAGCCCACTGCACCATTTAACATGACCATGACCGGTCTTACTCTGATCTCAATCCACTTTTCTGCCTGCTTCCCATGGCCCTTTATCTCACTTTTAATCAGAAACATATCAATTTCTTTCTTGAATCTGTTGATTGATTCTGCCTCCACTGCACTCTGGGGCATGGGTTCTATAGATTCACAACCCTTAGAGAAGTAGTTTCTCCTCAGTTTTGAACCTACCTCCTCTCATTCTATATCTATGCCCCCTCGTTCAAGAGTGCCCCACAAGGGGTAACATCAACTCAACGTCCACCTTATCAATCCCCTCTAGCATTTTATATACTTCAACCAGAGTCCCTTCTTTCCTCTGAACTCCAGCAAGAACAAGCCCAAGCTATTCAACTGCTCCTTGTACATTAGCCCTTTCATCCCTGGAATCAATCTGGTGTACCTCCTCCTTACTTGAGGAAGGATGTGATGACACTGGAGGCAGTTCAGAGACCAGAACTGGACACAATATTCCAGGTGTGTCCTCAACAATGCCTTATATAAATTATAACAACACATCTTTATTTTTATAATCTAGTCCTTTTGTGAGAAACGTCAGGATTCCATTTACTTTTGCCTCTTATATGCTGCAGCTGCATACCCACTTTCTGCAATTCATGCATAAAGAAACCCAGATCCCGCTGCACGGTCACATTTTGAATGTGCTTCCCGTTTAAATAATAATTTGCCCTTTTATTTTTCTGTCCAAATTGGACAACCTCGCATTTATCAATATTAAACTCCATCTGCTAGATTCTGGCCCATTCTCCTAGGCTATCAATACCCAACTGTACACTATCTCCTCATCACTGCCTGCCCTTGGCCTATTTTGTTATCAAGCACAAACTTTTCTAAGTTATGCTCCAATCTGCAAGCAGGGACATTTATATCGAATGTAAATAGTTGCGGTCCAAGAACTAAACCCTGTTGTATCCCACTAGTTACAGTCCTCCAGAGAAGAACCCATTTATCCCAACCCTCTGCTTTTTATCAGTCAGCCAATCCTCTATCCAAGCCATAGTCTACTCTTAACACCCTGGGATCTAACCTTCTGGATCAATCTTTTATGCGGCACCTTGTCAAATGCCTTCTGGAAATCTACATATACCACATCCATCAAATCTCCATCATCTACCTTGCTGGTTACATCCTCAAAAGAACATTAAGTTTGTCAAGAAGGAGTTGATCTTTATGAAACCATGCTGACAATGGCGAATCGAGCTTTATTCTTCCAAGTGTTCAGTTATCACCTCCTTCATGATTGACTCCAGCAACTGGTCTGCTACAAAAGGTCAAACTAACTAGCATATAATTTGCCAATTTTTGAATAAGGCTGTCAAATGAACATGTTTCCAATCCATTGGTACCTTTCCACAAACCAGGGAATTTTGGAAAACCATCACAAATGCATTTACTATCTCTACTGGCACCGGCCTTAATACCAGAGGGTGCAGGCCTCCAGACCCCTGGGACGTATCTGCCTTTAATCCCTTTAGTTTACTTAATACCTTCTCCATAGTTATAAAAATTTCACCAAGTTTCTCTAGGGTCTGCAATCTTTTAGGAAGAAATTATCTTTCACTCTGAAAAAGAGACCAAACATTGATTTAGTGCCTCTGCCATTTCCAAGTTTCCCATTATTGCATTACCATTTTCATCCTGTAAAGGGCCAACATTTACTTTCACTATTTTCTTCCTTTTTATATACTTATAGAAGCCTTTGTCAATGGTTATATTTTCTGCTAGTTTCCTTTTGTAATTCATCCGAGCTCTTTTGATTACGTTTTTAGTAACCCTTTACTGGCATTTAAACTTCTTCCTATCCTCCAAAGTGCCACTTTTGCAGTACAAAATGCTCTAGTTTTTGCTTTTATGTTATTCTTGACTTCCTTGTTAAGCAATGGATGATTTTTCGTTTTTTAGAATTCATCTTCCTTTTAGGAATATCAAGTGAAGGTATTTCATATCTCCACAAGCATTTGGCACTGTTCAAGCATTCTGCCCTTTAATACTTTTGCCCAGTCTACTTGCACCAACTCCTTCCTCAGGTATGTATGATTACCTTTGCCTAATGCTAAAACTCTCAAACACAACTGACTTTATTCTTTAAAACAGAGTTTAAAACCACAGCATGTTGTGGTCACTCCTTCCAGGAGGATCCTTAATTCGAAGGCCATATATCAATCCTTCCTCGTTACATAATACCAAACCTAAAGCAACCAGTTGTAATGCAATCCAAACTGTGGAGGCTTTTCACTCCCCTCTGCAGTCTCTGAACTAAAGTCAAAATGCAATCATTGAATGTTTCATAGTTAGAGTAAATAGGAACTATGCAATTGTCATGCTGATTCCAAGTAAGGATATTGCGCGTGTATCCTGGGAGGGGAAGTACTGGTGCTCGCATTGCAATAGCCGCATGGGATAGAGAATATGACAAAACAAAAAGTTTATGATGCATGTCAGGGGAATTCTTCAAGTGCAAACTTTGCCAAATAAAAAAAGAAAAAGGGAATGTGAGGGTAAGTGAGAATAGGTAGAGTACAAGATTAGATTGGCTGTTAACAAAATCTTCTACCCGCATGTAATTATGATACAGGCAAGAGGTAGGGTGGAAGATATTAGTGACAGAGGTGACGACATACTCCTAGAGACTTAGAGAGAAGCTAGAATAACAAGTAGTTCATATTTGTGGAAGACAACAGTGACAAAACATCAGGACACCACAGATGGCAGAAGTAATGAATGGGATTAAAAACTCACTGACAGGTTATACTGACAGTGGATTAATCACCTGGTCCAGATGGCTTGCATCCCAGATACTCTCAGATGTAGGGGTGGAGGTAATCGAAGCACTGTCCACAAATCATTCCATTTTCCCTAGATATGGGGGAAGACGTGCCAGACAATTGGAAAAATGACCAAAGTAAATGTGGTAATCACAGGCAAGTTAATTTATCTGGCAAGGTTTGGGAAACAATAACTAGGGTTGAAAAAAGAAAAAAAAAAAACCACAAATCACTTGAAATTTGGTTTCATGAAGATTATCAGCAGAAACTTGGAGATAATTTTTTTTGAATGAAGCACAACATTGATTAAGGAACTGCAGTTAATGCTGTTGAAACAGATTTTAAGAAACCTTAGAAAAGTAATACAAGATAAGAATTTCATCAAGTGATACATAGATTGCATGCAAGAGTTATTTTGCACTGCCAGTGCAGGAATCTGGAATGTGCAGCATATGAAGGTGGAATAGAGAATAGAACAAATTTTTTAAATGAAATTGGGAGACCATATGGCTAAACTAAAAGAGGACAGGCCCAAGTGCACTGCACAACAAAAAAAAAACCATGAACTCTTTTCCGTCCAGTAACAATGATTGAATCAACATGACCCATTTGCATTAATCCTAAAGAAATAAAGACTATTAGATTAAACATCGTGACATATTAAATAACTGTAGCTAACAAAGTACCTAACACAATGGGATACATGGTATGGAAGGAGGTGCAGGAGACTGACCATATAATAGGCACACTTCCAGCCATACCATCTGTAGGACATTTATTATGGCTTGTTTGTCACTTTGTCAGTAACAGTCTATTTCTTCCATGACTTTGTTTTAATAAACATTTAAAATTTTCCATCTCTTTTAAAGAAAGTTGCTGCTAGGTTGCAGACAAATATGAATTGGAATACTGTTTGCATCAGATTAACAGACTTGTAGAAATTTCAAATAGCAAAAGGAGACAAAATAGGAAACTTAAAGTGCAATAGCTGTAACAATTGGAGATATAAATTATACAGGTAAGTTTTGGATGAACAAAGTAGTATCTATAATGTATATTAGAAATTCTGTCCACAAATATGTAAATGTATTGTTGCTTCTGTCAAGACAGCTAACAAATTATAGATGACTAAGCAATTAATCAAGTCAAGTCTTTTACAGAATGATAAAGATTTTTCTAATTCTGAAGACAATAATTTCATTCTTTTTGATACATAACACCAATTATAGCTCTGCCTTGGCAAAATATAAAATTTAGGTATCAAAATGTTAATCAAAAAATAATTGTGAAGGCTACACAAAAAAAAAACTCACCTCTGGCTCTTTTTTGCTGCTCATCTGGCCCATTACTCTGAAGTCAACTACATTTCACCTTTTCTGTAGTTCACTAAAACATTGGTACCCTTTCAGATTCCCTCTTGCTTTAGCAAAGCGATCACCAATGCTTGTCCACAATTTCAAAACCCCATTTGACTCAACTTCTTTTGACTCCAATGATGTGAATGCAATAAACAATCACTGCTTCAGAAATCCAATTTATCATTTGACACCTAGGCATTCTGACCCACAACGAAGGTTGAAATCTAAATATATACACTACAGTTTGATAGTTTCCCATTACATTAACATTCCTTACAGTGTCACATGAATGATTGTAACAGGGATGGTGTGTGTTGAGGAGTCATCCAGAGGTTAAATTCCCTGGAACAGTTAAACCAGTTTGTCCCAAGGCTCTGTCAAGACATTTGCAGCAGTATAAACTATGCCATTCAAAAGAACAGACTAAAAAGGAGCATCTGTCTGATCACAATGCTCAAATAGATCACAAAGCATGTTCTTCCTTATTTTACCTAGGTCAAGTTAACCCTCCAATCTTGCACTTATGGCAGGCATAATGATGTTAGATTAATGCAGTCAAACAAAGGCAGAAGGCTTAAAAATCAGTTACAGTAGGCCCGAGGTATGTTAAGTAAGTACGTGGCCTCTAACACTGACAGACCATCTAGCTTAAAAAGGAAATAATACTATTTGCAACATTAACTTGCCAATGCTTTGCCATCAAGCTAATTGGGAGAAGGGAGGGAGAGGAAGAAAAACAAATTTTTATATTCGGGTATTCCCTGTGTAAATGTAGCTCCATTCCTGAGAATTACTAGTTTAAGTGAAATAACTAAGTGAATCATGGGTTCCCATAAGGGTCAATGTTAAAACCAAATTTCAGCTTTTTCTTCTCCAAGCAAGGCAACGTCCAAAGCAACCTACGTACAAGTTGAAGTTTTTACCATACATGGGCAACATAGTAATTTATTTCATTCTTTAAGAATGCACAAAATACATAATTACTATCCTGCAATTACTTTAAAAGTATAAATATACATAGTAACAGAAGAAAGAAAGCATTGCATCAAGCATTCAGATAACTAGTTTGGAATTTTCTCAGGGCTGGTTTGTTTCAAATTGACTTATTTTCCTAAGGCTAATTTTGTAGACTTTAAATAACCATGTAAACAATTGTGTGTCATTGCTGTGAAAGAGTTCAAATTTAACATACCCAATCTTTCAGACATGATTGGGGGGAAAATCCCTGATATACAGAAAAATACTATTGCCCTTTTGCAAGCAGTTGGATAGCAAGTCCATAAAAAGGCATGCGCCTGATCCAACAAAATTCATTTCAGTTGCTGCATCAGTCCTTCAACTATGACCTCTGCACAAGCACGTCTCTCTCATGGCTCCAAAATCAGATCCTATCAGACATGGGATGATGTGGTGCATACAGCTGGAAGTGTCAACTTGTATCAACAAAGCACCCTCTCCACACCCCCAAAAAATTTAAACAACTAACTGGGACAGTAAAACAAGCACCACATGCAAAATAGCACCCTCAGGATGCGCATAATTGCTTTACAGCCTAAGACTTTGAGGCCTGGGAACCACAAACAAGATCAACCACCAGCTGATTGGTTTTGGACAGCAATGGTTAAAGGAGGAAGGTTGGCTAATACAACAGGAGAACTGTTTGTTTGTCAATGCCAGAACAGAACCGTGGTTTAATGCACAATTCAGAAAAAGGTAATACCTCCAACGATACAGCACCATGCTGACTGTAATCTAGATTTGCTCAAATCCCTGCATGAGCACTATAACCTTCCAACTCAAGCACAATGTACCAACTGAGCCAAGCTGACATAAGGATTTACATGAGGGACAAAATCCTTTGTGGCTTTTAGTTAGCTCTGGAATGGACTGTTATAATTCAAAATTATATATAGCACTTCAATAGGCCAGCTTTTCAACTGCAAACTAAAATAAACAAAGTTACATAGGTTTCAACGAAACAGTAATTTACAGGTCATATAATGCAACACCTACTTAGTTCAAGTCAGAAATGACATGACACCAGGTTATAGTCCAACAGGCTTATTTGAAATCACAAACTTTCAGAACATAGACCCTTTGTCAGGTGAAGCGAGGGGAAAATACACAGAACACAATTTATGGAGAGAGAGGGAGAGAGGTGCGCGCGAGGGCAGGAAGATCAAAAGACCGTACAAATGGTGTGACTGGAGTGCCAAATAACAAGCCCCTGCAGGTGACCCAAAATGTTAGACGGTGTGAGTAAACTGTCACCAGCTGAATGACAGGCAAAGGGATGACCTATAATCTGATTAAATGAGGCAGAGAGACAATTACAAAAATTAAAAATAAGGCGGTGCTGGAGACAAACCAAATGACTGGAATAACATGACAAGTATAAGTCACATGCCAAGGGTCTATCCAAAGTCATCAGTAATCCAATATTGTACAAACTAATTAAGCCATGGGGACCAAATTGTCACTCCAATAGGCCAACATTTTCATGCACAAGTTTGAGCACGACTTCTTCGCTGCACAGGACCCCCAACCAACACTATACACCAGATACATTGATGGCATTTTCTTCCTCTGGACTCATAGCGATATGAACAAGTTTCATCCCACAGTCAGACTTACCATGGACTATTCTTTAGAGTCAGTCCCATTCTTGGACACATGTATCTCCAGCAAGGACAGACACCTCAGTACCTCACTCTACCACAAGGCCATATATTCGCTCATGATGCTGCACTTCTCTAGCTTCCACACTAAGCATGTTAAAAGAAGTCATTGCCTACAGACAAGCCTACGTATACACAGGATCTACTCAGAGGGAGGAACAGGACGGACACCAAAAGATTTCGAAGGACACTCTCATAAGAATGGGATGTGATGCTCAATTCATCAGTTGCTAGTTCTGACATGCCCTCAGAAAGAAACCACAATAGCCTCCTCAGAAGACGGACATAGGACACCCCATCATCCAGTACTTCCCTGGAATGGAGAGACTATGCCATGTTCTTCACAGCCTTCATTATGTCATCAATGGCAACAAGCATCTCGCCAAAATCATCCCTATGCCTCATAACCTTAGACTATTGTTTGCAGCAAACTAGCCAGCCTTCAGGAGAATATCAACCACAACACCACACCATCCTGCCAAGGCAACCTCTACAAGACATGTCAGATCATCAACATGGATACCACATCACACATGGCAACACCACCCACCACGTACATGGCAGATACTCATTTGACTCATCCAATGCTACCTCTCTCATACGCTGCAGGCAAGGATGCCCTGAGAAAAGGTATATTGATGAGACCATGCAGATGCTACAACAATGGATAAATGGGCACCACACAGGAACGTTCCCTCCCAGTCAGGGAACACTTCAGCATTCAATGACATTCAGCCTCCGATCTTTGGGTAAGTATCCTCCAAGGCGACCTTCAAAAAAAAAAAGGTACACAACGATACAGAGAGCCGCAAAGCAGAAACTGACAGCCAAGTTCGGTACCCAAAAAGACAGCCTCAACCACGATCTTGGGTTCATGTCACACAACATGTCACCCCACCACACTGTTCTGTATCTGTAAAATCTTCCTTACTGTCCTGTTTGTCACCATCACCTGGACACATTGTAAAAAAACTAAGGTAGAGATCATAACAATGTTGGATTACTTATGACTTTGGTTAGACCCTCGGCATACAACTCTAGTACCTATCACGTTATCCTAGACATTTGGTTTGTCTCCAGTGCCACCTTATTTTTGATTTTTTGTAATTACTTCTCTGCCTCATTTAATCAGATCATGGGTCATCCCTTTGCCTGTTATTCAGCTGATGACACTTCAGTTCACCTGCAAGGAGTTACTATTCAGCAGTCCACTCACACCATTTGGATGGTCTTTTGATCTCTCTCTTTCTCTGCCAATAAATTCTGTGTTTGGGTGCTTCCCTCTCACTTCACCTGAAGGGGTTATGCTCTGAAAGCTTGTAATTGAAAAATAAACCTGGTGTACGATAACCCGGTGTCGTGACTTCTGACTTTGTCCACCCCAGTCCAACACCAGCACCTCCATATCACACTTAGATCAAAATCAGTAAAGGGTTACTGAGTGCTGGAATTGAATTTATTGTAAACAATTAACTCTCAATTTGGTTGACAAAACATCACCATGCCTATATTTAGCTTTAATAAAAACAAACACTTGAATACTGAAACTCAATAAAAGCAATTACTTTAGAAAGAAAGCTTCCAGAGGACTAAATAAAAGTAAAATATTTGCTGGCACATCCCTTCCCTGAGGAAAATAAAAAAAAGTGTATTGATTTAAAACAAACCTCACAGTTGCTTGTGAAAAATGTCAGGAGTTCCCATTTTAGTTTTTGCAGTCTAGAAGCTATTGGGATCTTTTGTCTGTTGTAAGAGATCATGTGGGATGTCAAAAAAGTGTCACAGCAATGAAAATACTGGTAATTGGAGAGTTGCTCTTATAAACTTAACATAATGAATAATTTTGTAAATGCTAATTCAGTTATTTATTATAACATAGCCAAAGGCATTTGGATAACAAATTTTGTGTGCCTGAAATTGATATTCAAATCTATATATAAAGCCAAACCAAAATTTCGACCTCAGTAAACATTGTAAATCAGAATGAAGTAAAATAAAACTTTTCCATGTGGGGGCTGTCTTCAGTTTTCATGACAGTGGTTAAATTCCACCCGCGGGTTTGCCAAAAAGGAAACCTGGACAAAAACTTAAATATTGACAGAAGAAATTAATCCTTGCTAGAAAAGTGTTAATTGATTAAGCTATCAAAAGGCCAGCAGGATTCATTTGTTTTGCATTCTCAGTGCAGAGCAGTGCAAGTTTCAAGTCTTCAGCAGATTGTGTTATAAAGTTTCATAATGCATTATTATTTGGAGAATTTCAATACTAAAGGAGAGGAAAAACTAATTCAGTTTTTCAGTGTTGTTAAGATCTGACCTATTTTAGGATCAGAAAGTAATTTATGATAAAAGTTCAACAAAATAAAAAAGGGAATTCACAAGCAGTTGGATTTCAGCTAAATGACTAGCAAGCCACCCATCATCTGGGGTCATATCCATGGATATTGCATACTATGTGCTGCCCACCCATTGAGCAGTGCAGGACCAGGGTTGTAACTTCGGGCCCAACAAAAACAAAGTCGCTGGAAAAGCTCAGCAGGTCTGGCAGCATCTGCAAAGGGAAAAAAAAAGTTAACATTTCGGGTCCAGTGACCCTTCCTCAGAACGTCAGTCAACTGTATACCAAACACTTGTCCCAACAGTCCAGCATGTGCACCTGGTCTAATGGGAGCTTGAGACAAGACCATCTATTGGCCCGAAACGTCAAGTTTTCCTGCTCCTGTGATGCTGCTTGACCTGCTGTGTTCATCCAGCCCCATGCTTGTTATCTCTCATCTATTTGTAGGTGTGCATGGACTAAATTTGAATTCTTGGGGTTATATTGGTAAACCTGTGCAGATTTTTGTCTTCTTCACAGTATCCTAGCCAAATTATAAAATATCACAATTTCACAGTAAATGCATTCAGCCACTGCAGCAGCTGCATAAAGTCAACATTTGGCAAACTTCATTATAAATCAAATAATTGCCTGATATCTCCCCATTAACTGCCTCATGTGTAACAACCAATTAAAAACTAGCATGACTCAAAAATTGCTGAATCTGACAGTCTGATTTTTCTGGACAAGAGTTTTTCCCAGAGCCCAAGCAGTCTAGGGTAAAAAGGAGAATTGGGTCATCCAGGGAGTAGGCATTCCTTCAACTACTGGAACCCCTTCCTTCCATTTTCCATAAAAGGCTTTTGGAGAAAAGTGGTCTCCACACAGTCTCCCGCATTTCCCGCAAATCATCCCTCACACCCCCTCCCTGCAATAACAACCAAAACAGGAATTCCCCTTGTCCTCACGTACCAACCCACCAACCTCCGGATCCAACGCATCATCCTCCGACAATTCCGCCATCTACAATCCGACCCCACCAAAGACATTTTTCCTTCCCCACCCTTGTCTGCTTTCCGGAGGGACCACTCTCTCCGTGACTCCCTTGTCCCCTCCACACTCCCCTCCAGCCCCACCACACCCAGCACTTTTGCCTGCAACCGCAGGAAGTGCTACACCTGCACCTACACCTCCCCCCTCACCCCCATCCCAGGCCCCAAGACGACTTTCCACATCAAGCATATCTGCTAATGTGGTATACTGCATCCGCTGTTCCCGTTGTGGCCTCCTCTACTTCAGGGAAACCAAGCAGAGGCTTGGGGAGCGCTTTGCAGAACACGTACGCTCGGCTCACACTAAACAACTGCACCTCCCAGTCGCGAACCATTTCAACTCCCCCTCCCATTCCTCAGACGACATGCCACAACGATGCCACCCGAAGGTTGCAGGAACAGCAACTCATATTCCGCTTGGGACCTCTGCAGCCCAATGGTATCAATGTGGACTTCACAAACTTCAAAATCTCCCCTCCCACTACCGCATCCCAAAACCAGCCCAGCTTGTCCCCTCCTCCCTAACTTGTCCTTCCTCCCACCTCAAGCCACACCCCTATCTCCTACCTACTGAAATCATCCCGCCCCCTTGACCTGTCCATCCTCCCTGGACTGACCTACCTCCCCTCCCGACCTCCCCACCTACACTCACCTTTACTGGCTCCATCCCAGCCTTTTTGACCTGTCTGTCTCCTCTCTCCACCTTCTATCCGCCTCCCCGTCTCTCCCTATTTATTTCAGAACCCCCTTCCCCTCCCCCATTTTTGAAGAAGGATCTAGGCCCGAAACATCAGCCTTCCTGCTCCTCTGATGCCGCTTGGCCTGCTGTGTTCATCCAAAGAACAAAGAAGAAAACTTACAGCCCAGGAACAGGCCCTTCGGCCCTCCAAGCCTGTGCCGATCCAAATCCACTGTCTAAACCTATCGCCCAATTCCTAAGGATCTGTATCCCTCTGCTCCCCACCTACTCATGCATCTGTCCAGACGCACCTTAAATGAATCTACCGTGCCTGCCTCTACTACCTCTGCAGGCAACGCGTTCCAGGCACCTACCACCCTCTGTGTAAAGTACTTTCCGCGTGTATCCCCCTTAAACTTTTCTCCTCTCACCTTGAACGCGTGACCCCTCGATATTGAATCCCTCACCCTGGGAAAAAGCTTATCTCTATCAACCCTGTCCATACCCTTCATGATTTTGAAGACCTCAATCAGGTCCCCCCTCAATCTCCTTTTTTCTAATGAAAACAATCCTAACCTACTCAACCTCTCTTCATAGCTAGCACCTTCCATACCAGGCAACATCCTCGTAAACCTTCTCTGTACCCTCTCCAAAGCTTCCACATCCTTTTGGTAATGTGGCGACCAGAACTGTACACGGTATTCTAAATGCGGCTGAACCAAAGTCTTGTACAATTTTAACATGACCTGCCAGCTCTTATTCTCAATACCCCGTCCGATGAAGGCAAGCATACCATATGCCTTCTTGACCACACTATCCACCTGTGCAGCCACCTTCAGGGTACAATGGACCTGAACTCCCAGATCTCTCTGCTCATCAACTTTTCCCAAGGCTCTTCCGTTTACAGTATAGTTTGCTCTAGAATTAGACCTCCCAAAATGCATCACCTCACACTTGCCCGGATTGAACTCCATCTGCCACTTCTCCGCCCAACTCTCCAGTCTATATTCTCTGACAATCCCCTATGCTTTCTGCTACTCCCCCAATCTTCGTGTCATCTGCAAACTTACTGATCAGACCACTTATGCCTTCTTCCAGATCATTTATGTATATCACAAACAACAGTGGCCCCAGCACTGGTCACCTTTCTCCATTTCGAGAAACTCCCTTCAACTACTCCTCTCTGTCTCCTGTTGCTCAACCAGTTCTTTATCCACCGAGCTAGAACACCCTGCACACCATGTGACTTCACTTTCTCCATTAGTTTACAATGGGGAACCTTATCAAACGCCTTACTAAAGTCCTTGTAGATGACATCTACAGCCCTTCCTTCCTCTATCAACTTGATCACTTCCTCAAAGAACTCTATTAAGTTAGTAAGGCATGATCTCCCCTGCACAAAACCATGTTGCCTATCACTGATAAGCCCATTCTTTTCCAAATATAAATAGATTCTATCCCTCAGTACCTTCTCCAGCAACTTTCCCACCACTGACGTCAGGCTTACTGGTCTGTAGTTACCTGGAATATCCCTACTACCCTTCTTGTACAGGGGGACAACATTAGCAACTCTCCAGTCCTCCGGCACTTCACCTGTGTTTAAGGATGCTACAAAGATATCTGTCAGGGCCCCAGCTATTTCCTCTCTGGCCTCCCTCAGCATCCTGGGATAGATCCCATCCGGTCCTGGGGATTTGTCCACCTTAATATCCTTTAGCCTACCCAACACATCTTCCCTCCTTATGTCAATGTGATCCAGCGTAAACAAACTTCTATCTCTAATCTCAACGTTCATCATGTCCCTCTCCTCAGTGAACACTGATGCAAAGTAATCATTGAGAATCTCACCCATTTTCTCAGGTTCGACGCAAAACCTTCCTTCCTTATCCTTTAGTGGACCAACTCTTTCTCTAGTTACCCTCCTGCTTCTTATATATGAATAAAAGGCCTTGGGATTCTCCTTAATTCTGTTCGCTAAAGTTATTTCATGACCCCTTTTAGCCCGCTTGATTCCTCGCTTAAGATTGGTCCTACTCTCCCGATATTCCTCCAAGGACCGTTCTGTTCTTAGCTGCCTGGACCTTATGTACGCTTCCCTTTTCCTCTTGGCTAGTCGCACGATTTCTCCTGTCATCCACGGTTCACGAATCTTTCCTTTCCTATCCCTTGTTTTCAAAGGGACATGCCTATCCTGCACTATCTTCAACCTATCTTTGAAAGCCTCCCACATATCAAATGTGGACTTCCCTTCAAATAGCTGTCCCCAATCCACATTTCCCAGCTCCTGCCGAGTTTTGATATAATTGGCCTTGGTCCAGTTTAGTATTCTTCCCTTAGGACCACTCTCATCTTTGTCTACGAGTATTCTAAAACTTACAGAATTGTGGTCACTATTCCCAAAGAAATCCCCCACTGCAACTTCTACCACCTGGCCTGGCTCATTCCCCAACACTAGGTCCAATATGGCCCCTTCCCTCGTTGGACTATTGACATACGGCTCTAGAAAACTTTCCTGGATGCTCCTTACAAATTCTGCCCCATCCATACATCTGACACTAAGTGTATCCCAGTCAATGTTGGGAAAATTAAAATCTCCCATCACCACCACCCTGTTACCTCTACATCTTTCCATAATCTGTCGACCTATTTGTTCTTCTACCTCACGCTCGCTGTTGGGAGGCCTGTAGTACAGCGCCAACAACGTAACTGCACCCTTCTTATTTCTCAGCTCTACCCATAATGCCTCACTGCTCAAGCCCTCCACAGTGCCCTCCTTTAGCACAGCCGTGATATCATCCCTGACCAGCAATGCAACTCCTCCCCCCCTTTTACTTCCCTCCCTGTCCTGTCTGAAGCATCTATATCCTGGGACATTTAGTTGCCAATCATCCCCTTCCTTCAACCAAGTCTCTGATCGCAATAACATCATACTCCCAGGCACTAATCCAAGACCTAAGTTCGTCTGCCTTACCCACTAAACTCCTTGCATTAAAGTATAAATGCTCTACAGCTCTACACCAGCTATACCAGCTCTACACCTGGTTATCTCTTGGTCTCCACATGTGCCCAGTTTGTACTTAAATAGCACATGATCTTAATGCTTAAGTTATTTAACTCTTTAGCAAGCTCACTTGCTCAACTTTCAGCAAGCCACCAGTTTTTGAGCTCATCTGCCCATTAGTGTGTATGGGTCAGAGTGGACAGTGGGCTTGTTACCCTTGCTAAAAACAGGCACAATAGTGGACCGCAAGATCCAGTCCAAGAGCTACTATCTACTAGCTATTTACAGCATCAGTTATACAGAGAGAGTTTGGAGTCTTCTATTGAATGAAGTTCAGTGTTTGACTACTGTTGTATCAACTGATGAAAATCAGTGTTCACAACTTTCAGATTACCCTTCAGATTAGGGATACTATCCAATTGTACTGGAGAAGACAGCAATCTGTGAATGGTAACATGCAGAACTCAGGCCCGAGAGTTGCTAGCTAGCAACATTCAATTCTGTCCAGCAACAGGGGAAGGGCTTATTACAAGATTTTCAATAGATAACAGGATATTTGGGGAAATCACTGTAGGGGAATTCAAGCAACATTGGGCAACTCAGGGATCTTGAGTGATAGAGGGAGACGTAGATCCCAAATTAGGCACTGTTGCATTTAGCTGTACTGCTGGGAAGACACAGAATTAAATCAGGTTCTTCATAGGTAACTTAATGAGAGATTAAGAGCAGTTAAGTATGTCTATGCTGTTAGAACTTAAGATGAAGTTCTACAAGTTATTCAGTAGTTAAGTGTCAGAGTCAGGAAAAGTCCTAGGAGCTTTGGGGGATCAAAAGCCAAATGTCATAAATTAGTTCAGTAAGGAAGGAGTTTGAAAAGCTCTCATACATATTTGCTTGATCGGACTGAGCATGCTAAGAGTTCAGGGAAAAAATCCAAGGGCAGTTGTTGCTTGGTGAAGACAGCCATCAGCGATGCACAAAATTGTGAGGGACATAGACAGTTCCTCTTGGTGGAGGGATCAATGACCAGGAGGAGGCATAGATTTCAGTTAAGGGGCATGAGATTTAGAGGGGATGTGAAGAAGAATTCTGTTTCATGGAGAAGGTGGTGGAAATCTGGAACACACTACCTGCAAGGTTGGTACAGGCAAAAACACTCTATTTTAAGTATGGAGATGTACACTTGTGATGCCAAGGCATGCAAGGTTATGCTATGGACCAAGTGCTGAAAAATGGGATTAGAATAGGTGGTCGTTTTGACTGGCACAGACCTTATAGGCCAAAAGACCTTGTTCTGTGCTGTAGACTTCTATGACTTTGGCTGAAGTAGAGATAATAGATACATTTTAAAAAATGTAATTGGTGAGAGAACCAATAAGAAAGTGACAAGGAGTTTGTAACCACATTCTGTGGCAAAATTTGGAACAATACCCGAGAAGTCATTAGGAACAGATTGCGTTGAAAGCTCTTAAAACAAAATGGACATTTACTTTAAAAACAGGGAAAAAATTAAGTATTACGGGGTATCGGAATAAAATCGACTGGATAGGCTAAACAGTCTCAGTTGTGCTGCAGTACTGTGCTTGTCCACTCTTGGAGTTATTTAGAGATTAAAGATTAAAACACCTTTAACATTCCTGAGCACAGCCATTTTTATGAATCCAAATGAGATGGCAAACTGCTACGAGACCAGTTTCATGATACGATCTGGCTGGGAACCAGTCATGCAATTTTTAAACAAAAAGATCAAAACCCCAAGTAGGGAATAAAACCACACTTATTTTCAAAAGCTGAAACTTCAATATGCAAAATTTAGGAAAATAAAATATACTCACAAATCTGCACCATATACTTGAACATCGACAGCCAACATGAGGTTAACATGAAGTAATCATGGGTTAAAGGACTAAGTGATTGAAAACCTCAAAACATATCAAACAGCAGGTGCAGTCTTGAAAGATTCCATGCATCCAGATGTTGGCAACACAGTCAAATGCAATAAGATCTGGACTATCTCCAGGAAATTAAAAATTCATACCACAAAAATCTCCAATAAAGAGACACAACCTAACCACCACTCCTTGATATTCAATGGTGTGACCATCACTGAATTCCCTACTATCAACACCTTGGGGTTACCATTGACCAAAAGCTCAAAAGGACTCACCACAAACTCAGCATTTACAGGGAGCACTGCAGCAAGTAACTTACCCCTGACTCCCCAAAGACTGTCCACCATCTAAAAGACAAGTCAGGAATGTGATGGAATATTCCTCACTTCCCTGGATGGGTGCAGCCCCATCATCCAGGATGAAGCAGCCGCTTGATTGCCATCAAATCCTAAAGCATCCACTCCCTCCACCAATGCTCAGTAACAGCAGTGTCTACTATCCAGAAGATACACTTCAGAAACTGACCAAAGATCTTTAGACAGCACCTTCCATAACCATGGCCACTCCCATCCAGAAGGACAAGGGCAGCAGATACCAGAGAACACCACCACCTGTATGCTCTCCAAGCCACTCACTGTCTCGACCAGAAATAGCACCTTTCCTTTACGGTTGCTGGGTCACAATCCTATAATTGCCTCCCTATTTGCATTGTCCATCAACCTACATGGGCTGCAGCAGTTCAAGAAGGCAATTCACTACCACCTTCAAGAACAACTAGGGACATGCAATGAACGCTAGCCCAACCAACAACACCTATATCCCAAGTGATTGTAAAAAAAAAAAAACATCTCTTTCAGATGGGATTTTTTCCACTTACAAGGATCTAGCATTGGAACCCCCTCAACAACTCCTATTTAACCTGGAGTCCTTCCTATTCTAGCAGGACTCAAACTTAGGACACCTCAACTGTTCATTTCCCAACATTATCAAATCAATTTCATCAGACACCTTCACTGGTTGCCTGAAATCTTACTCCAGAGCTTACTTAAAAGTACCAGTCTAGCTCTTTTGCATACAGCTAGCTTCACAAAGCTGACACTGGCCATATTTCTCTAATCTTAAAGCTACACAATGCAAACACTCTCAGCTGCTCCAATTGAAGAGCATCCAACTCCTTACAGCCAGCAACAGCATTTCCGTTGCATACAACTACTTTCTTCAATGACCACTCCACTGACTAAAACTGCCTTACCTTGAATGGCTGTTCACACATTGATCCAAGTGACCTATCAAAAGATTCACTCCCTAAAGACTAGGAAGAATTGAACGAAACTAGCAGTGGAAGATGCTTCACCTAATTACAATCTGCACAAGTGCCAGATTTCACAGCAAAAAGGGATACAGAAAATGAACTTTATCACACATTGGAGTTTCTAATCTATTAACTGGAAATTTCAATCACTGTAAATTGTTCTTTAACAAGTGAGAAAACCAATATTCTGAAATGAGCACTGAACAGCTATATATGTATTACTTGTGAAAATAAGTGTTATGTTTATCCCCATTTTCTGAAATCAATTCTACAGTTTACTAACAGCAACACTGCATCTCTTTCCCTGACAGATCAAATTTAAAATTTCTATCTGGATTCAGTGGCTGCAAATTTCCCCCTCAATTTCATAGTGTTTCACTTTACAACTTTACTCTCACTTATCTCTCATGTATCCTCCACTTTGTTCCACTGTTAGTAGTCAGCAGCAGATGCTGACTCACTGATTCTCTCTAACGGTCCCGCCTTGTAACTCTTGAGTAACCCCCATCTCTGCAGCTTTTCTTTTCCCTTCCCACCTGCAGTTCCTCTCCACAAATGTGCAGCCTTCTACCTCACCTCCCCCAGGGATTGCCTTCTCACTCTCTTCCCACTATTGCTTCCTCCAACTCTGCTGACAGCTGCCACTCAACTCATTCCCCAATCACAAGCTGGTTCTCCACCATACTCATTTCTGATAGCTTTGGTCATCTCATCGAAGTATTGTCCAGAATGGCTTTGGGAGCAGATCCACCTGATGACTCCAATTACCTTCAGCACTATCCTCCGTGTACATGTAGTCACTGTAGTAATACAGATAACACCACCTCTAGAATACTTCATTAGTTGGAGAGCACTTTGCAAAGTCCAGTGATCGTGAAAAGGCACTACAAAAATGCATGGCACTCTTAATAAAATTCCCTACTATGCTCAATTTCTCATTTCCTCTTCCTTTTAAGAATCTCCTCAGAATCTAAGTTTTTGACCAAGCTTTTGAAAGACTATTTCCTTGCTTGGCTCAATGGCAGTTTGTAATTTGTGCCTGGGATGTACTTCAGAGAGAAGGTCCATCGGTAATAATTGATGAGGGAAGGGCTGTGGATGTAGTCTATATGGACTTTATCAAATGCCTTACTAAAGTCCCACATGGCAGATTGGTACAAAACCTAAAATTACATGGGATTCAGGGTGGGCTGGCTAGATGGATAGAAAACTGGCTTGGTCATGGAAGACAGAGGGTAGCAGTAGAAGGGTGTTTTTCAGAATGGAGACTGGTAACTAGTGGCATTCCACAGGGATCAGTCTTAGATCCTCTGTTGTTTCTAGTATATACGATTGGTCGAGTTGCTGATAGTGCTGACGATTGTGAAAGGATATAGACTGGCGACTTGGGCACAGAAATGGCAGATGGAGTTTAATCCAGACAAAATGAGAGATGATGCATTTTGGAGAATCAAATTTAAGTGTGAATTACACTGTAAGCGGCAGAAACCCTAGGAACAGTAACATACAGACAGATCTGGGCACGGAGGTCCACAGTTCTCTAAAAGTGGCAACACAGTTGGCCAAGGTGATTAAGGCAGCATATGGCATGCTTGCTTTCATGGCCAGGGCATGGAGTACAAGAGTTGGCAAAACACGTTGCAGCGATATAAAACCCGTTAGGCCGCATTTGGAGTATTGTGTGCGGTTTTGATCACCACATTACCACAAAGATATGGAAGCTTTGAAGAGTGCAGAGAAGGTACACCAGGATGTTGCCCAGTCTTGAGGGCACTGGCTACGAGGAAAAGGTTAAAAAGACTAGGATTGTTTTAACCGGAAAGACGGCGACTGAGAGGAGACCTGATAGAGGTCTTCAAAATTATGACAGGCATGGATAGGGTGGATAGTCAGAGGCTTTTTCCCAGGGTTGAAGTTTCAATTATAAGGGGGCACGGGTTCAACTTGAGAGAAAATTTAAGGGAGACGTACGAGGGAAAGTTTTCCACGTAGAGAGCGGTAGGAGCCTGGAACGCATTGCCAGAAGAGTTGATGGAAGCAGGCATGTTGGTAATGTTTAGGAGGCATCTGGATGGTAACATGATTAGGGAGGGAAGAGAGGGATACAGACCAAATAACGGACAGAAGGTTTTTCATTTAATTTAGTTAGGACACGAATAGCAGCATAGGACTGGAGAGCCGAAGGGCCTGTTCCTGTGCTGTACTTCTCTTTTGTTCTTTTGTTAAAGTTGCTGTATAAAAAATAATGAGCTACAGTTAGTTCAAATGCTCTCTTTAAGGAAAGTATTTGCAAAGACACTCATCAGTCTGAATATGGAGGCAGTACGTACAAGTTCCAAGCATCCTGCCAATATTTCCACATGGAAATAGATTACTCTCTGGTGCAGTAGTTACTCAAATTAAAGTCAAAAGAACAGAGTCTTGGCACCAGTCTTTACTTTCATTGAGCACTGCAAAATGACACTGGATTATTTTACTTGGCTGCACAAATTGTTCCAAGGCAACAGACTATAGATTTACCTGTGTCCCGCTCCACAATTCCACCATATTCTCATTTTTAAAAAAGTCATGATTTTTAATAAGGTATTCAGCAAACATTCGCTTGTCAGGGTATAATGGCCTCAGGTTTTATTCAGGACTCAGATTTTGCTGTAGTTACTCAAATCAGGGTTAGTTTCTACGTTATGTGATTGAACAGAATACAGTAAATAAAACTGGAGTGTTACAGGTACACTTTCCCACGTGAAAATATGATGTTGTGGTGATAACAGTGGTCTGGCTCAAAGGCAGGCAAGGCTGGCTGCTAAATATTCCTGGTACAAAAGGTGTTCAGAAAAGATAGTGAAGGAAAGAAAGAAGGGTTGGCAGCACTGCTTCAGGAGAGCATTGCAGTGCTGGTGTAAAAGAATGCCTTCAAGGGTTCAAAGCAGTAATCAATTTGGTTAGAGTGCAAGAACAAAAGGGTACAATTATATGGCCAGGTATCTGTCCATAGTGAGAAGGGTGCAGAGGAACAAATCCACAGGGACATTCCAGAGATATGCCCACATTAGAGCAGATATAATGGGAGATTTGAATTATCCAAAAATAGACTGGGGGAAGCACAAGGGCCAGTGAGGGGCAAGTGTTCCTAGTTTCAGGAGAGTTTCCAACAGCAGTATGTGCCCAGTCCAACAGGGTACCTGGCCTTTGGAAACTAGGTGAATCAAGCAGACCAAGTGTCAGTGGGGAAATATCAAGCAGACAGTGACCACTGCATCGTAAACTTCAGGATTATAGTAAAGAATGACATGAATCAATTCAGAGTATGAAAAATAAATTGGCAGAGGCTCAAGAAAGGAGCTGGGCACTGTAACTGAGCAATGGGCTACCTGCAAGGAGATAAATGATGATTTCGGTACAGTTGTGGCACATTTTTTCCAAATGGTAAAGGTTTGACAAACAAATCCAGAGATTCCTGGGTGTCAGAGGAGAAAGAAATCAAAATAAACAAGGTAACAAGTGTGCTCATGACAAGTACTAGGTAGTTGAGCAGAGTAGGGCTGATTAGAGTCTGAAAGAGGGATTTACACCTGGGGAGGTAGGAATCTTGGCTGTGGTGTTAAATGAATACTCTGCACCTCAATTTACCAAAGAGGGAGGTGCTGCCCAGGCCACAGGTGACAGATGTAGAAATCCTATCAATAACTATATTAAAAGTTGATAAAGAAGTAGTTTGAACAGGCTTTGGTGCTTAACATTTGACAAGGCACCATGAAAAGATGAGATGCATCCAAAGGCATTGAAGGACATGAGAGGCAAAACTGCAGGACACCAACCAGAATCTGTGTCTTCAAAGGCTTGGGAGATGCCAAAAGACATGGAGAATTGAAAACATTATTGCCTTGTTCAAGAAATTTTCTAAGAATAAGCCTAGCAACTGAAGACCAGTTATTTAAACTTCAGCAGTAGGGTACTTTCAAGGAACAATTATTCAGCACAGAAATTCTAGTCACATGGAAATTGGTACGTTGATTAGGAAAAACTAAGGGAAATCATGCTTGACTAATTTGGTTTTTTAGATGAGATGACAGAAAGGTTCCATGAGGATAATACTGTTGACACAGTGTACATTCACTTCCAAAAGTGATTTGATCGTGTCACTTGACAGGCTCGAGAGCAAAGCTAGCAATGGAATTAAAAAAGGGACAGCAGCAACATAATACAGAATTGGCTGAGTGATAAGAAACAAAAATTGATTCACAAAAAGGAGCAAATGCGATGTGAGAAAAATTACTTTCAGCCTGTGGTTAGGCTATGGAATGCACTACCTAGAAGTGTGGTGGAAAGAAGTGCTATTGAGGTATTGAAGAGGGTAATAGATGATTATTTGGATAGGAATAATGTGCACACTGTAGGGGGGAAAAGCCATGGTTTAGGCATCAGGTAATGATGTTCGTTTGAAGAGCAGGTGCAGCAATTGGCCAGCTGATTTTCAGTGTTGTAGAAGTGATTCTGTCGCAGCAATGCTGAAACCCTAAATGCTTTTCTGAAAAGAACTTTTGGAGAGAGTGTACAGGCAAAGCCAAAAATGTAAAAAATTACCGTTCACCACTTAGTGCTTTCCCACAGAGTGAACTGAAAGTTTCCCTGAGACTGCAGTCAAATAGAAAAGAAAAAAAAAAAAATCAATGAACTGACAACAATCGGAAAATTATTGTTGCGAAAAAAATCCCTGAAGGTGGTACATTGCGTCAAAAAGTAGTAAAAGCTGGGTTTCTGACAACATACCAAAGTCAATTAGCTGCTCTGCCAAATGCAGGCAATTGGGACTAGTTTAGTTTGGGAACATGGTCAGCGTGGATGGGTTGGACCAAAAGGTCTGTTTCCATGCCGTATGACTCAACCTACGATACCAATCAGGACTACATTTCATAGGGAAAATAAACAGAAAAACAAACTGAGTGGTTCAAACGGCCTTTACAGAGATTGCAGTTTGAATGTAATTCCACATGATATACCCCAAGCAGGTCCCAGTATACTGTGCATACTTCCTCTACAAATTACAGCCAACTGTTAAAAATAAAACACTGTTTCAGGTAGGGAAAGTGAAAATACCTTCAAGAGACAACGGTTACAAAAGAAAAAATGAAGCGGGTTCGAAGATGGAGGGCTATGCCAAAACCAACAATTTAAATGCAAGTTTGCTTATATTCGTCTCAATACATTATGAATATAATTTCACAAACTTCCACACTTAAATACAACACACTACATGGTGTTAGAACCCATGACGGTTTTTCTTTACTTTTATCATTTTTGCTCTGGAGCTGTGAACCGTGAGCCGAGTGCCGAAGGTGATCTTTGAGTTGTGAGCTGCAGCTGGTTTTAAAAAGTAGAACATATTAATATTCATCCGAGGCCAGACTTGATAGTTAATTGCAGGCAAATTCTTGTTCAAATTACTGGAGACATTTTAACTCCAGAGACAAAATATTAATCAGAACAGATGGCAGATGTTTGAAATGTTGACACCAACCTCCCTGCGAGGCAGTTAAGAAATGGTTGGAAAAAAAAACAAAGAAACCAAAGTTTGCACTGGTTTTGAACACTTTTGGGTCAGAAAGATTGTTGCCGCCAAAAGACTGAGGTTTGATTGCTACCTGGTCACATTCCCATGATCAACTTCTTGTAAGATCAGAGAACAGAATCTCAGTTATAAATATTAAGTGAATATTTCTTGGACCCTACTAGAAGCTGTTTGTATTGACTAGTGTATTCAGAAACCAAGCAAGATAAAAATCTCATGTGCCTGTGATATTACAGATCATGGAAATAGCTTAAGTGACATGGTCAGTTTTTTTTTTCCCCGATGAAGGGTCTAGGCCCGAAACGTCAAGCTTTCCTGCTCCTATGATGCTGCTTGGCCTGCTGTGTTCATCCAGCTCCACATCTTATCTCGGATTCTCCAGCATCTGCAGTACCTATTATCTCTGGTCAGTTACATCTCTCAGTTTTCTTTCAATTTGTCCCTAACCGTGTTGGTTTGTTTATCCTCCCTCTTTGGTAAATACAGGTACAGAGTATTCATTTAACACCACAGCCAACTTCCTACCTCCCCAGCTGTAAATCTCTTTTTCAGACTCTAATCAGCCCTACAGTGCTCAACTACCTGGTAGTTACCTGGGGTTAGAATCAAAGATAACTGGGTTTAAAGTCAGTCATTAGATTACCTTGTTATTTAACTTAGCTCAGCTAAAGCTACTATATTATTAATAATTTGTTAATTATTGTGTTTCAGCTATAAAATTGGTGTCTTGTATCAGTTATTCACAAATCTGGTTAGGAACCAATCGAGGCAATTTTGAGGGTCATTGAATGCTTTACATTTTACTGTGTTCTGAATAGAGATAGGGAGGTCGGGATAACAAGGTGTGGAGCTGGATGAACACAGCAGGCCGAGCAGCATCAGAGGAGCAGGAAGGCTTGACATTTCGGGCCTAGACCCTGGATTCTCCAGTATCTGCAGTACCTATTATCTCAGAGGTAGGGAGGTCGATTTGATTTGGCTGTCTCTGAGCTGTAACAAATTAGATGATTTGTAGTTCAATCCCATCTTAAGCGATTTTTGTTTATACCATTTCCAAAAATAACCAATAGTACATGTAACTGAAAATTTCAGTTTTTTGTATCATTTAATGTTTTCTAGTAAAAGGTTTATCGTTTTGAACAATTATGTTTTGATGCTGACAAATGAAGAGTGGCGACAGTAGCTCTTACAGCACGGATCTATTTGCTGAATAAACCGGTCAAGTTGCAAATACTTTGTAATTTATGATTCTACAAATTACAAAGTCAAAGCCCAGATATGCTAAGAACACCTCTTGGAATTGAACCATAACAGAATCAGCTTTATATTACAGGTAAAAGATTACATTCTTCACTGAGGAGTGTTTACATTTGCCATGACTTGTTACTTTTCCATCAAGCTATCATACTACTCCAGATCTTTTACCATGAATAAAACAGTAATTGCTCAAAGTGATCAATACATAAACAGAGTTTGACATGAGTCATTTTGGTTCAAAGGGGAAAATTCCATATAATTTGGATATGCATTTATAAAGAACCTTCACATGACACTCTTTATATGTGGTAAACCTCATTATCTCTCCATCTACATGAAAGATGTATTGAATTTCTTGCAAGTAAATTGTACTTCCAGTGTGCAGTAAAATAAGACATGGTGAGCAAAGCTCTGTTAGCTCATTGGGTGACAAATCAATCGAAAACAGTTCATGAGGCAACTGTGACAGATGCTCACTACACTTACTTTACCATAAACAGCAGCAGTTCAGAAATTCGGGTGGATTTTTTGCAGGTATTATAATGCAAGTGCTTCATTCTAAAACAAATAGTTGCAGTCATTTCTCACTAAGCTTTGTGAGGACTTGGGCACAAAATGAGGCCTGTTGCATTATTATTGCTTTAGTTACAACACTGGCAACTTCAATAAAGATGGTGCTGCTATTTCAGGCCTACCAAGACATTTTAGGGAGGACGCTTTCAGTGACAAATCGAAAAAAAGGTGCAGACTGGCATTTTCAGGAACTTATCTTAAAAGATAATGAAGGCACATTGTCATGTCATAAAATAAAATTGAGAATGCCTGCAATAATAATTGAAATGCTTAAAACTTACAATCCCATATTAAGTTCCTCTGGGACAGATATTGAGAATACCGCAAGTAATTGTTCCTTCACCACCTCATTTAGATTACGGCCCAGGCCAGTTGTTATTCCAGTGTAGATGGGTGTTCCACAAGGACCCTACAGAATCTCCATTGTAGGGGACTCCACCAGAATTACAGAAATTGAACACTCTGCTGGGATATTTCTTTACACCCAGAACCCTCTGAAAAGTATCCATTTAAAAAAAAAAATCAGAATTGAGAGTTCTGTAATATTAGGTAAGGAGCCTAATTCCTCCTGAGTAAATATTACATATTTAACTCCTGAGTAACTATTTAATTGACCCCAAACTTACATTTGAAACCCCAGCTACACCTCCCCAAACGACTTACATACACCTAAATTCTGATCTGATAACCCCTGCCTCACTCTTTCCAAAGACCAACTGGAAACCATTTCCCCAACTCCAACCTACCCTACAACAGTATTTAATGACCTGGTGCCCTTACAACCTAAACCTGACACTCCTGCAGCCAGCATCCTAGGCTAAAAAAAAACACTTACATTTATATGCTTACTGATTGAAGGAAGGTTCTGTTGCAGGGGGGTGGAAGGAGCGAAGGACGAGTGGACCAGGGTGTCCCAGAGGGAATGGTACCTACGGACAGTAGCCGAGGGACGGAAGGTGTGTGTGTGCGCGCGTGCGCGTGGCATCTCACTAGAGTTGCCAAAAATGGCAGCTAATGATTCTCTGGATGTGGATGCTGGTGGGATGGTAGGTAAGGACAAGGGGGCCCTACTGCTCTTGTGGGAGGAAAGAGGGGGTGAGGGCCAAAGTGCAGGAGATGGGTCAGACCCAGCTAAGGGTCCTGTCAACAACAGTGCTGGGGAATCCTCGGTTGTGGTCCACACTTCTTTCTCTCCCAACACCATGCCCACAGCCTCACATCACCTTCCACTGCAACTGCAGGAGATCTAACACCTGTCAGTCAGTACACTTCCTCCCTCCTCCATATTACAAGGCCCCAAACATATCTTCAGGTAAAGCCGCATTTTATCTGCACGTCACACAATCTAGTCTACTGCATTCGCTGCTCACAATGTGGTCTCCTCTACGCTGGGAAAACAAAGCACAGACTGGGTGACCGTTTCACAGAATACCTGCATACTGTTTGCAAAAGTGATCCTAAGCTTCCAGTTGCCTGCCACTTCAACGCACCACCATGTTCCCTGGCCAACATCTGCCTCAGGCCTGCTGCAGTGCTCCTGCAAAGCTCAGCACAAGCTGGAAGAACAGCATCACATTTTCCACTTGGGGACCGTGTAGCTTTCTGGAGCTAATAACGAGTTCAATAACTTTAGGCCTTGAGCTCTCCCATGTCCTGACCCTAACTCCCGCACACCAGGCCTTGTTATCATATAGTCGGCTGTTATACACAACTCATTGTCAGCCACTGACAGTTCACCATTAATAATTATTCACCCTCCCAGCCAGATTGTTACCCACTCCTTTGTCCTTCCAACTGCTCTTCCCTCTCTTTGGGCTCTATCCCCACCTTTCATTTATTCCTTAACCCAGAGGCCCCTCTTCCTCTCTTCTGCATAAAAACTGACCTTTTCCTAACTACCATCAGTTCTGAGGAAGGGTCACTTGACCCAAAATATTAACTCTGATTTCCCTCCACAGATGTTGCCAGGCCTGCTGAGCTTTTCCAGCAATCTCTAATAATGTGGAGCAACAGACCAACAATAAAGATTAGGGTTTCAAATCCCATCATTGTCACTAGTGAAATTTAAAGTCAATTAACAAGTTCAACATTGAAACTTAGTTTCACAGATACTATACTGAAACTCTGAAACAATTGATAAAGGCATCTGATTCACTAAAGGTCTTACCTGGGCTGGTCTACTCCAGACTCTCAAAGTGGTTGACTCTTAACTATCCTCTGAAATGACTTAGTAAGTCACTTACTTTAGGGGTAATTAGGTTATTAGGCAACAAATGCTGGCCTTGCCAGCAATGCCCAAGTGAAAAGTTTGAAAGAAATTTTGGTTATATCTTCCTGCTCTGAAGTACAATGTAAAATCCTAAGACAAAAAAAAAAGGAAGAGATTCCCCACTATCCTGGACAACACCACACTCTAATTCAGAGCCAGATCACCCGAACATTCATTTCATTGCAGATCTTGCTGAGCAATTTGTGTACGTCTGCTCCCCACATTCCGGGCAAAGTACGTCAAACCGAAGTCAATTCATCCAGTATGTTGTTTGTTTATTCCAGAAGGATTAGTCACCCATTTAAGATAAAGTATTGAGTCTTGCAAAAATTGAGGGGAGAAATCAGAGTATTCTTTGCAGAAATTTTCATTCAATTTAAAAAATTCAAAAGGAAAAGCACCAGATTACACAAAGGAAATATACTGGGAGACTGTTTTCTTCTAAGAATGCTAAGTAACAAAATGAGTGAATCATTTACATTTGTATTCTGGTCACATCTTCATGACAAGGAGGCAACTGCAATGCTATCATTAGCTTTCAATTCCCTGGATCAAAAAAAAAAATTAAATTAGGGTTCTCACTCAGAAATTCAGCAATTAGTTTGAGAATTGGATTGAACTCAGCTGGGAGGGCAGCTGTGACAAGAGTTTGCCAGGACTCAACATCAAGGTTCATACACAAATACCATTCTGTAGACCACTGTGCTCAAGGACACCTGGCGTATGCGAAACCATAGGCCAATCAACATTTTGAATAAAGGATAATGGAGGTAATTACCAGAGAAAAAATTAACCGCAAGTCAACAAATGATTGCTAGTTTCCGCAACAAGTCCCAATATTATCTCCATCCAATTCTTCTTTGTAATCTTTTGAAGTGGAAAAGATTGTCTAATTATTCAGCCTGAATCACCTATCCAACCAAATAAATTCTGCCTACCATACTAATTGCTGTGCATATTATACCTTTCATTATGTTAATAATGCTATAAAAATGTAACATCCTGTTGGGGCAGCCCATGGCCAGAGGTGGCACAGGATGTGTACCCATAGATTTTTTGTTGGCATATAAAGGCGAAGATTTTTAGCTGCATTAACAGAATTAGCTTGCTGAGTTCAGAATTAAAGTGAGATCCTAACTTAGGACAATGGTAGCTCTGAGAATAAGATAAACCCCAAAAAGGTAATAGACAGAACAAAGAATCTTACAAATTTAAATACAGGAAGTCCTGTACAAACTCTCAGTGGCAGACACTGTCTGATAAAAGATATTATGAAACAGACAGCCTGAAGTTTGTAGTTTAGGAGAATTAAAAGAAAAGTACGGTTCCACAATAATGGAGACTCTTTAGGTAATTAGGTATTGAGAAATTAAGAAACATTACATTAGGTGTAGGTTAAGAGATTTGCTTGAATTTCTTTAAAACAAAGGGCTATGGATAGTGGATTAGAGGCCCCATCCCGTTGCCAAGGGGGACTGAATGACAAATTGGTAAGCAGATGACCTTTAAGTTGCACCAGCTTGAATCGGCAAAAATAAACAATTCAACTTCCCAGCTTAAATAAGTGAGCAAGGAAAGGTGATTCAGCTTCTTCAACCAAGTCATAAGTATTTATTGCAAATAACCGTGGCCTCAGTTTGGAACTGTGGCACCCCAATTAATTACAGGTTCTCATCCCAAAAATGCCTCTTACCCCAACTCTCTTTTCTAAATGTTTGCCAATCCTTGATTCACGTTAATATTGTAGCTCCAGCAGAATGGGCTCTGATCTTATCATCAAGCATCAGAATGCACAACACCTTTTCAAATACCTTCAGAAAATCCAAAAATGTGTTATAGCCACCCTGTTTGTTAAACTTACTAGAATTCTTTCCAGAGTTATCAGGCATGATGTCCCCTTCTTGAAGCCATGCTGACTCTGCTTGAGCATATTATGCATTTCTAACATCCTTGCTATTACATCCTTTACAATACTCTACAATTTTCCCAATAAATATATTGCACCAAGTGGGCTAAAATTATTTTTCTTGGTGTCCTTCCCATTTTAAATAGAAGAAGGTGTCACATTGGCAGTTTTCCTGTAATCTGGGACGTTTCCAGAATCTCAAGATTCTTGGAAGATTAGTGCTGGTGCATCCATTATCTCTGTAGCTGCTTGTTTTAATATCCTAGGATCAGGTTCAGGGGACAAATTAGTCTTTAGATGCTTTAGTTTCTCGAGTACTTTCTCCTCCAGTGATAGTGTATTTATTTCCTCTCCTTTTGCCCTTTGCATCAACTTTCTCACAAGAAAACAAAGAATTTGTTCAAGTTTTCTGCCATTGCCTGGTGCACATTCAATAAAGAAGCTCTTGCTGTTTTGTTATTACACTTGCAAGTTAACCCTCAATGTTTGTCTTCCCCCTCATTATTCTGTTGGTTTTCAACTAAAAAAAAACTTTCCCAATCCTCGGATTCAGCGCAAAACTTTGCCACATTAAATGTTTTTTCTTTCCTTCACTGTCTTGGTTAACCATGGCTGGATTATCCGCTTCCTGGAATCCATCTCCATGTGAAAAACATGTCTTTGTTTTGAGCCATGAAATATTTCTTTAAACATCTGCCATTGTTCCTTAACTACCTTTGCTGCTAAACTCCTTTCTCAGTCTACTTCAGCCAGCTCTGCCCTTATTCCCTTGTAATTACTCTTCTATAGAGTTAGGAACAACTGCGCTAACCCAAATTCCTCCCTCAAACTGAATGCTAAATTCTACTATGTGACAGTCACTGTTTCCAAGGAGATCTTTTACTCCAACATTTATTGAACCGGCCTCCTTACACGTTACCCAATCCAAGATAGCCTGGCCCCCTGATTGGATCCACAACATTTTTCTAGAGAACTGTCCCAAATACACATTATGAATTCTTCCTTATGAATAATGATATATTTGACTTCCCTTAATCAACTTGGAGATTAAATGTATTTTCTGATGAAGGGTCTAGGCCCGAAACGTCAAGTTTTCCTGCTCCTATGATGCTGCTTGGCCTGCTGTGTTCATCCAGCCCCACGCCTTGTTATCTCTGGAGATTAATGTACTGTCTTTTTAAGACACCCTCATTATCTCCTAATTCTGTTCTGTCTCAACACATAGCTACTGTTAAAAGCGGCATAAAGACACCCCTACTGGTGTGTTTCTCCCTGGTTATTCTTTCCCTCCTCCTCACTTCACATTGTAGATTGTTTGCTTGGAGTTAACACAGCATCATTCTTTTTTCAATAATTAACTTTTAAAACATCCATCCAATTAGGTAAACTAAACATGAATATTAAAATTGTGTGCAACCCTGAGCAAGTGCTTGCAATATAAGGCTTAAGAGGCTACCCAGAAATGTTACTGTACTTGGATGTTCTCATCTTCACTGCATGTACTGTAATCCAAAGAATTAAGTCTTGTTAATTAAACTTTGATCATGAGATTTTCATTACTTATGGAATTTAGTTACATCATCCCTTCAAATCCATAAATTGAAGGTGTTGTTTTAGCTTGCAATATTCCAAACAATAACTTGATGCAGGCTCTATGTACATTAATATCTGCAATGAAAACAGCATGCTGCCAAAAATGTTTTCAAGGTGCCTGCATTGTAACAGCATGACATTGTTAAATTAAAAACTGAAGCCCAATCAATGACAGGACAAATCCTTGAGGGATTCTCCTGCACATTCTGTGCTTCTCTTTGGTACCAGTTGCAGTCAAAAAGAGAGAAAGAAAAACCCAGAATTACATTCTACCATGAAAGTGAAATTTTAATATTTCCAAGTTAGAGCCAGTGGCTAGTGTGGAACTATGAGAGATTAGGGCTAGACCCTGGTTATTCACAATACATGTTAATGATTTAGGTGAGGAAACTAAATGTAATATTGCCAGGTTTGCAGGTGTCAAAGTTATTTGGGAAGGTCAGCTCCGGGGAGAGTGTGCTAATTCTTCCATATGATTTGGACAAGTTGAGAGTGGGCAAGTATATGACAGATGAAGTGATGCATGAAATGATTTGATTCCTGGGAAGTCAGAACTGATAAAGAGATACTGAATCAGTTAGGACTATTTTCAATGGAATTTATAAGAATGGGAGGGGTTTGGGAGGTGTGTAGAGAAATCTTAAACCAATAAAACTCCAACAGGATTAGAGATAGTATACTCCGGGAGAATGTTCGTCAAGACCAGAAAGTTCAGAACCTGAGGTTGCAATCTAAGGATACAGCATAGTCTACTTAGGACTGAGACAAGGAGAAATTTCTTCACTCATATTGGTGAGCCTGTGGAATTTCCTGCGACTGAAAATTATAAAAATCCCTACAGTGCAGACTGAGCCTGTTTAGTCCATTGGGTCTGCACTGACATCCCTGGAACTCCACAATTCCCATGGTGAATCCACTTGGCTTCCACATTCCAGGAAACTATGGGGCAATCTAGCATGGCCAATCTACCTAACCTTCACACCTTTGGACTGTGGGAGGAAGCCCATGTAGATGCAGGGAGAGTGTGCAGATTCCACACAGACAATCACCCAAAGTTAGAATCAAACCCGGGTCCCTGGCGCCGTGAGGCAGCAGTGCTAACCACTGTGCCACCATGCAGTCAAAACAACGAATGTTTTCAAGGAGGTGGTAGATCCAGTTCTTGGGTCTAAAAAGGGATCAAAAGGGTGTGTGGAGAAACCAGGTACAGGGTACTGAGCTGGACGATCAACCATGATCATGTTGAATGGCGCAGCAGGCTCAAGGGGAAAAATGGCCTACTCCTGCTCCTACTATGTTTCTACATAACATAGGGTGTTCAATTCAAGTTTGAGCTGAATCTTGCAGTCAAAGCAACGGTGCTTACTGACCTCAAAAGCTACCACAAAGATCTATGGTGATGTGATTTTGATTTTAATGCTATTTGTAACATTCACAGACATCCTGAACAGCCAGTTAGGCAATTCTGAGGAAATTAAAAGACAGATCATAATCCATACTGCAAGTCAATATACAGCAAGTTGAAAATTAGTGCATACACATGGAATTTAAAAAAAGTGTTTAAATACAGATCGTGCCACTTTTCAACTGATGAAAATGAGACTTCATATTCTTGAAATTTCAGTTTCAGGCGAGAACTTGTTCAATCATCTTGAATGCTATTAAAAACTCAGTTATTCTTGATTCAAAACCTGTTTATAGTCAGTTTTATTCAAAATGTGGAAAAATGTCTAGTGCGTATAAATAACATATGCATCCAACTGCTTTAACTTTTATTTGACTAGAAACTGCTTAGGGTTCATTTGTCCAGGAAGAAGAGTAATTATTCCATAAGCTTTAAGCAATAACAGCTGTAACAAGGGCAGAAAAGGTTCATGGTCAGACGAACCTTCCACAGAGTGCACAATGGGATAGGTATTCAAATAAATATGCTTGCTTCAATGCTGCAGCAGAATTTGCAGTTAGTCTTGCCTAAACTGCAAAACCAAAACACAATTGTGTGTGGAAGTAGGACAGAAATTAACTTTGTTTCAGTGATCTGACAAGGAATTAAAATGGATACAACTGCTGTTATAAACAGCTCATTGGTCTATCAATGAACTGCTGAGCATGAACAATTGATAAAACAAATTTTAAAAAGTCCCTGAAGGTTAATTTGAAAGCCAGAGATGGGGCGTTTTGAACAAACTGTGGAACTGCTCATGGGGATCACAGGATGTGATGAGGCAAGATCTAACTACTTGGTTGATTAACATAATGACAAAGACAATTGAAGCTCATGGAATCTGGGAGAAATCAAAAAGGTGGCTTTCACTCAATGATTTATATAAAAGAACTCAATGCACTGCTGGAAGCTTTTTATCAAATACATTTCTTGAATAAGGCCCTGTCAATATAACTTCCAGATGTCTGTCAAAAAGGGGTAGAATAGATAGGTTTGTTTTTGAAGGAAGTCAGTGATCCAGAGCTCGTTTGGATAGTTTGAGGAGTTGTCCAAAATTGAAGCCCACTGTAGGAAAAGAAAGCAAGCTGCTCAATTTTCCCAACCATTTTACCTGACGCAGGCTAATGTGAAAGTTAACCTTTAACGGTCTTTTTAAGTTGATGAGGCAATGCTTAGGTTCTCTTGCATAACAAAAGAAAAAAAATCTTGGCTTGGATACAATGGTGTTGAAGAATCCAACAAACATTTACTAGAACTTTCTATTAAAGAACAAATATTACATCCCTTAGGCACAAATATCAAAGCTCATATTAAGCTATCAGTTTACAACCGACGAGTATGTTTTCAGTGCAGTGTCACACTTCAAGTGATTAGAGGCAAGACTGAATGAAGTTTTATACCCTCAGGTCACACACTATGATATCCTAAACATTTCTTTCAAAAAGTATACTGATGTAAGCACACCAAACCAGTATTTGCTGTTTGATACGATGAAGTTTCATAATATCTATCTTATTCGAAACTTAGATTCTGACATGGAGGAAAAATGGATTTTAATCTGTAATTCTGTTAAAATTACCTTACAAATAAAAAGTCAGATTTTATTTTATAACAGGAAACCAGCTATTTATTAATTTTGAAGTCATTTTGAAGATAGAGGTCAAAACACCATTTGCAAAGGTCAGTGATTTCAGTGATTAATTAAAATCAAAGTTTAATTATATACAGGATCAATTAGCTCAATTGGCTGGATCGTCAATTTGCATGATGGAATGATGCCGATGTGGGTTCAATTCTCCAGTCTTCTCAAACTTTCCCTTTGAAGGGTAAGTGACCTGCAGGTTAAACCACCGGTCATCTCTCTAATGATAGCACAGCCCTATGGTCTGGTAAGACTATGGCAACTTTTAAACGTCTATTGGCAATCTCTGATGGATATCTTCAGTGACTGACCCCCCACTGTAAACAAAAAAAGGGGAAAAAAAATTTAGTATATTAAACCAAGCCTCAGGGGATCCAACCTGTATAGTATTATCAGTTGTGTCCCTAACATTGGTCACAGTAGTACATTTCTACTGTAAAACAAGCATGTCGTCTTAAACCCTGATGAAACTGAACGTACAACCATCTCCAACCTTGGGTGCATTGTGTCACTGGCAGCAAAGACCCACCAGAGAGGGAAGCATAGTAGCATATAGTCAGGAGGGAATTCTCCTGGCAGTCTTCAACTGACTACAAAGTCACATGGCATCAGGTTTGGCAAGGATATTTCCCATTGATTACTTCATACTGCCAAATGCTCAAATATCAGCTGATGAATCGGTACTGTTCCATGTACAACGCCAATTGAATGAAGCACTAAGATTGGCAAGGGCACAGAATGATTTCCGAATGGGAGCTTAATGTCTATCAAGAGTGGCTCAGCAGTGCTACGACTGACTGAGGACTTAACTGCTTGACTGGGTCTGTGGTAGGTGGTGAGGGAACAAAGACGGAAAAAATTACTTGACCTTGCCTTCACCAAAATCTACCTGTTGCAGAATTGTGTGTCCATGACAATGCTGTTAGAAGTGACTACCTCATAGTCCTTGGAGACGACAAAAGTTGCAGATGCACAATGAGGAATCCCTCTATCTTACTGCGTAGCACTTGATAACTAACCAGTTTAGCACAGCGAGAGGGATCTAGCAATTCAAAACTGGGCAACCTTAAAAAGTTGCTAGTGACCATCAGCAAAACTGCACTCAACTACAATCTGTAATCTCATGACCCAGGATATCATCCACTTTACCATTAATATCAACTCAAGCCATGATAATGAAGAGTGTAGGAGCTATGGCAGGAGCAGCATTAGGCATACCTAAAATGGAGGTGTGAACCTGGTCAAGTCTAAGCACAGGACTAACAACTTGCCAAACAAGCAGTGGAAGGAACCTGTGGTAGACAGAAACAAGTGCTGAAAATGCTGGAGAAATTCTGGCAGCATCAATGAAGACAGAGACAGAAGCAGGTAACAGAGTCCAAGGGTTTTGAAGGGGAGTCAAGTGGAACTCAAAATATATGTTAACACTGTTTCTCTCTCCACACGTCAACAGATCCACCAAGTTTTACCAGCATCTGTTTTTGTTTCAGATTTCCAGCGTCTGCAGTATTTTATTTTTATGAAATATACAGAGTTACACAATCCCACAACCAATGACTCAGATGAAAGCTCTGAACGCCTGTAAAATACAGGCACGATTAACAGTGGACAAACAGAACACATTTGTACACCTTCTCCAATGTATCTCTCGAGTGAGAGTGTTTGAGCCATAAGACCTAAAAGAGGAATATTCTTTGATGATTACACAAGACAGAGTACAATTTGCTGCTCCTCCGATAATGAAACAGCACTGTCCAAATGCAACAAGACCTAGACAACATCCAAGCTTGGGTTGATAACTGGCAAGTTACATTCCATAGAATCTCTATGGTGCAGAGATCGATCATTCGGCCCACTAAGGTTGCACCAACCCTCCAAAGTGGATCCCAAGCAGACACACCACTCCCACCCACCCTATCCCTGTAATCCTGCCTTTATGCATAATCCAGTTAGCTTGCACATCCCAGGACACCAAGGACAATTTAGCATGGCCAATTCACCTGAACTGCACATCTTTCAACTATGGGAGGAAAATAGGAGCACCCGGAGCAGATACAGGCAAAATATTTCTGTGGAGTTTGTACAGTTGCCGGAGGCTGGAATCAAGCCTGGGTTCCTGGTGCAGTGAGGCAGCAGTGCTAACCACTGTCATTGAGGCGCTCCCTTTGTGCCACACAAGTACCAGACAACAACCATCTCCAAAAAGCAAGAATCCAATGACCATTCTTTGACATTTAAAATCATTAGTCACCGATTACCCATTAACAGCATTTTGGGAGTCAGCACTGACCAGAAAAATGAATTGGTCTAGCCATATAAATAGTGTCTACATGAGCAAGTTAAAGCCTAGGAATTCAGTGGTAGGTAATTTACTTCCTGACTCCCCAGGCTTGACCACCATCTACAAGGCACAAGTCAGGAGTGTGAATACTCCCTACTGCCTGGATGGGTGCAGCTCTAACAAACATTCATGAAGCTTGACATCATCCACCACAAAGCAACCCACTTGACTGGCATCACAATGAGTATTTAATCTCTCCATCACCAATGTTCAATGGCTGAAGTGTATACCATCTACAAAATGCACTGAAACAACTCATCATGGCTCATGAGCGAGCACCTTCCAAACCCTCCACCTCCGACACCTACAAAGGACAGCAGGTACATGGGAGCATGACAACGTGCAAATTCCCTTCTTAGCCATCTGATTTGGAACTGTATCAGAGACAAAAAAATACTGCAGATGCTGGAATCCAAAGTAGACAAACAAGAGGCTGGGAAAACACATCAAGCCAGGCATCATCTGGAGGAGCAGTCAATGTTTCAGGTATTACCCTTCTTCAGGGCAGCAACTGCATCACCTCCTTCACAGCTGGTCAAAAACCCTGGAACTTCTGTTCGAATGAAGTGTGGGTGCACCTACACCATCTGGACTGCAGCAGTTCAAGGTGGCAGCTCACAAATACCTTCTGAAAAGGCAAATTGGGGAATGGACAGTAAAGGTTTGCTTACATAGTGGTGCCCACATCTCATGAAGAAATAAAAACAGTAAAAAGAGTGGAATGGTGGAACTTCAAACAGCAAGGTCAGCTATCAAGGACAAGAAACCATTAACCCAACAAAAAGGACAGTCATTTCTTCACCAGCATTATCACAAGGGAAAGAATCCATTCCACATTCCCTTCCAAACCAGATTCATTGGAATGGAATTCCCCCAACTTAAGTCCCTCAGTGACCACTTCTCTAATAGCTACACCACAACCGTGAGCAGTCCTTGTTCACATGAAGCCTCATGCACCTTCCTTTCAATCACATCCCACTGTAGTTGAATCACTCCCTAAGTGATAGCTGCCAGAGGCAGACTGCAACAGTATCAGTCACAGCCAGAGGAACAATATTTCATGCTGTAAAGGATCACTCCAGGAAGAGAGAAGCACAAAGCAGAGTACGCACAGAGAGTTCTGCTCTGGTAACACAATTAAACATAAAAAGCAAAGAAAAACGTTACAGCACAGAAAAAGTGCATTCAGCCTGCAATTCCTGAATAAACCAGCTTGCCCGTTCTCATCCCTCTTACCAGTACCTGGTCCATAGCCTTGTATATTACAAGGCTTCAGGTGCAGTCCAAAGTTTCTTTTGAAAAATAATATAGGATTTCTTCCTCAACCACCAAAACAGACAGCAATAAAAAAAGACTGTTAGACTAGGACTCCCATAGCAAAGCTCTCTGGAATCAAACTAACTTGCAATATACAATCGCATGTAATGCCTAAGAGGAAAAAGTAGTTAAGGGAAACAAACACAAGCCAAACAGAAAAAAAGAGATCAGAAAGACTTCCCAAAGACTTAAAGGAACAAACTTAAAAGGTTTTAAAATGACAAGAAAAAGATCTGCAGAGACTTATATAGCAACTAAAAAGAGTGGGACATGGATAGTTTAAGACATTCTGACAATACCTGAATGAAGGATGAGGGAGAGACACAGGAGGATGGGGGTGGTGGTGGGAGGAGGTAATAAAATTGCAAAAAAGAGTCAGGATTGTTTGGAGTGAAAAGGTAATGAGATAGCCGAGCTTCAGAAAGCATAACATTTTCAAAGTTTATAAATCTGCCATTACTTATGTTACTTACAAATCAAGTATTTCAATTCTAGCTTCATATTTACAAGAAATGCCAAAACTTAAGACAAAAAAATTAACCCTTTATCAAATTCTCAAAAAGTAGTACAACAGGGCAGATAGAACTTAAATTTGAGTTTCCATAGCTACCTGTAGTTGTATGGTGTTTCCAAGTACAAATGTGGTATCTAAATTCATTATGTGACAAATAAGAACATGCTAACAGGAGGCCAAGTGGCAGATTGGATTTGCACAGAGATACTGAAATTTTAGTGTCAATAGGCAAAGTGAGCTCATGCATATGAAGTGCTTTTACCACCTGCCTGTGCTGTTCTCCTCAGATTACTGCTAATACCATTGGTGTTCCTGGGGTGGGGGGGAAACTTACAAGTGTGAGAGAAATACCAACACTTCCCTGAATGCAAGAAAATATGAGCCTGTGTTATAGTCAGTGAAATACCCATACATTGACTCATTGCATATGAAAATGTGTCGCTGATGCAGGAGAATGGTATCCTTGTTCACAAACTCATGACGTTCCCACTCATTTCAACTGCGATAAAGCCAAAGTATATTGCCCAGGATCACATTTCTGGACCAACCGCACAGATTGTAGACTGACATTAGCCAGATAAGCCAGCAGCTACACAGTTGTTCAACTAACTGCATCATAAAATGGATATTTGACTAGAGTCCATTCACAACGCAGTGCTTCTCAAATGTTTCTATGTGACCTTATTTTAAGGTGTCTGACAGTATGACATCAGTGAGAAAACTTGAGTTGAAAGGGATGGAGGGAGGATGCGTGTCCCTTCTTCACCTTGCCCTGCTACCTCATTAGCATTCCTAAAAAAGCCAATTAACACAAGTAACAAATTATGTTCTGAAATTGCAGAGCAAATCACTGAACTTTTAAAACAAAATGTACACTAGCAGAGTACATGCTTGCTGCCACCACTCCCCCACCAGAGAAGTAAACTTTGAGCACTGGTGTGCATTTTGAGGGGATTGCTACAGCTGGCTCAAGAAAGAAGTCTGCATTTAAACAGCATCTTTCACAAAACTACAATATTACAAACCTTTTCAGAGCCAAAGAAAAATTAAGTACTTAAGTGGTTTCACTTGTGAACAGGTGCAACACGACACACTGCAGACTCTCTGAAACAACATTTACACAAAAAAAAAAATCCAGTCTTTGATCTTAAAAATTGTGGTTGAGGGGTAAATGCTGACCAGAAAATTGGATAACATCTCTACTCTTCAAATGAGACATCTGTCCAGAAGGACTGATAGGGGTTAGAGATTACCATCTCAATTTGAAAAAGGCACCTCCAAAAGTGCAGTGCTCCATCATTACAGCAATAGGATTTTGATTTTAAAAAGGGGAGGGGTCTCTGCATTAAAGCAAAGGAGGATTGCCCCATTGGGGTCAAGACGAGAGGTTTTACAGCCAGTTAAGAAACAGGTACCATTGCACTATTGCATGTATTCTATAGGCTAGAAATATAGAAAACGAACAGATTTAGAAGGAAAAACAGAGGTGCAAAGTATTAAGGATGATAATGATCAATGCACTGATATCATTCCAAACTGGCAAAAGCAGAGATTGAAAAGGAAATTCTGAAGAGACAGACAGAGATCATAGGCTTCCAGTCCAATGTTGAAGCACACATTGCTGGATCTGGGTCTGGGGTTTGACCTGAAGCAAGTGGTTCAAGTGTTAATGCAGGGGTACATTAAGAGCAAAATAATCCTAGGATTGGAAGCTGCGTGGAAAAAGGACAAGGACCATTCTGGAGTTAAAGATACATGATAGGGAAGATTTGACAAACCTAGAGAACTTTGAGGACATAACCACTAAGTTAGGTGAGGGAGAACCAGTGGCTGTGATGTATTTAGATTTTCAGAAAGCTTCCAAAAGTCTCATACAAGAGGTTTGTGAGCAAGATTAAAGCACATGGAATTGGGGGCAATATATTGGCACGAAATGAGAACTTGTTACCAGCTAGGAAACAAAGTAGGAATAAAAGAGGCCTTTTCAAAGTGGAAGGCAATGACAAGCGGGCGACTGCAGAGTTCAGGTGTTTGGGCTTCAACTATTCACAATATATATCAATTGTTTCCAAGAAGGAATTAAATGCAACATTTCCAAGTTTTCTGATGACAAACCAGAAGGCATCGAGAGGGGTGAAGAGGAAGAAAATAGGCAATTTAGACCGGCTGAACAACATGGACAAACACATGGTAAATCCAGGGGATAAAAAAAAAGGTTAAAAATTGTTCACTTTGGTATTAAAAGCATAGTAGACTATTTCTTGAACAGTGATAAACTGGAAGATTGCTAGTGTACAAAAGGGGCCTAGGTGTCCTTGTACACTGAAAGCAAGCCTTCAAGTAAACCTATTTTAGCCACATTTTGACTGACTGCTAAAGCGGATGGGACTTGAACTTGGGCATTCTAGCTGAAAAGGGAAGGACACCACGACTGTGCCACAAAAGGCTCTTATTAATTCCATTTTTTTAAAATTTCCAGTTTCAACATGCATAGCTTGGCAACATTTCAACCTGGGTCCCCAGAGCACTAACAGTCCAGCTATAAAACTATTACACAATTGAATCCCTACAAGAGAATTGATATGCTTACTATAGAGGGAATTTAGTGAAGATAGACCAGAATGATTCCTGGGATGGCAGTTTTGTTATAGGAGGAGAGATTGGATCGATTAGACCTGTATTCACTTAGTTTAGAAGAACGAGAGGCAATCTCACTGAAATGCATGAAATTCTGACAGGGCTGGACAGACTGGATCCAGAAATGATGTTCCCCCTTACTGAGGTGACTAGAACAAGGTGATATGTTCTCAAGACACATGATAGACCACTTTGGATTGAAATAAGGAAACTTTCTTCCCCTTGCACTATAGAAGGTGGTGACACTAGGATTCTCTACCAGAGACAGTGGAGATCAAGTCACTGAACATAATCTCCAAAATAGATTGATTTCTCAAAGGTAAAAGGCATCAAGGGCTATGGAGAGAATACATGAATGCAGCATTGAGAGAGAAGATTGATATGTAAAATGGCCTACTCTAGCCCCTATTTTCTGTGTTTTATACTTTATGATTAACTGAATTTACGTTCCAGCTCTGTTCACTTTGTCCCGTTCCTTCAAAAAAAATATCAAACTTTACACGAGGTTTTAAAAATAGTATATACAAGGATAAAGAATTACAGTTGGCTAAAGTCAAAAAACAAGGAGGATATACCAGCAAAACAAATGCAAAGCTAACCCAGTTGCAAATTGCAACAACTGAATTCATTGTGTTATTTGCCAAAGCGGATCCTCAATGTCTCAACTCACTGGATTCAAATATCCAATCTTAAAAATAATGTCGTGCTGTATTCATTTTAATGGACTTGCAATGTATTTTAAATGTTTCCCTCAAACTCACTTCCAGTCTTCTACCCAGACAAAAGCATAAGTGAATGGCTTTCTAGTTGTTTTGGTGTTATGTACGTAGGTGCTGAAATGACTGCAACAGCAACTTTACAACTCCTGGAACGCTGCATAAATTCAATTGGAATGGAATTCTCCATATCTAGTAGTATAATGCAGAAAGCAAGAACAATCCTATAACCTAGTCTTTATCTATCTCGGGGCACACTCACGCCACTAAAGCTGCTTATATTAATTATCACAGACAGTTTAGCCCAATGAAACCATTCCATTCTGCATGCTGAATCATGTAGTTCTGTGAAGCTGTTTACCAAAGATAAAGCAGATGGAGTGGTCTTATCCAGACAAAGTTTTTAATTTCAGAGATAAAATGGAATCAATTAGCAATATTATATTATTATCTGGATTCTAACGATTATTCTTCAGACAAAATAACTCACTCCACTGGATAACAGCATTTTAAGTTTTTTTTCCTTCCCACACTTGATAACCAACATTAGGTGTCCTGCAAATTATATAGTTAAATCATTTGTTGACCTTGGGAATAAGTTATTCATGCCTTAACCAAGTTTAATGCAGCAGTGCGTACCATCTAGAAGATGAACTGCAGCAACTCAAAGCTCCTTCATCAGCACCTTCCAAATCCATGACCTTTATCATCTAGAAGATCAAGAACAAGAGAAGCAGCAGAACATCACTTACAGTTCCACTCCAAGCTACACCATCCTGACTTGGAATTATATCTAACCCTTCATTGTCACTAGACCAAAGTCCTGAGACTCTTTTCCTACATCACTGAACATGCACAATGTCACAACTCTGAAAGTGAGTGCACTGAAAAATCAAGCTTGATCTTCCTAGATTTGCCACAAACGTGGAGAACTAACAGAGCTAACAAAATTCATAGTTCATCTTACGCGTTGCTGCCCACAACAGCAGCAAATCACTACTAGAAGTTTTATTTTTGAATATTCAGAGTTTAGAAATTTGTGCTGAACCCAACAGCAAATTAACACTATCCAGAATTCGCACTTCAGCAAAAAGGTGTTCCCACCATTGAAGTTGGAGAAGCAATGGGACCCTAAACAGAATATGTGCAGGAATCCTGCACAGAACAAGTACAAAAAAAAACCCCAAACAATACGGACATACCTTGAAATGGATCTCGTTTTCATACTGTTAAAGCTTTATGAGATGTACTGCTATTCAGCATGCTACTAGCAACAGAGCACGCAAGCTTAGTTCAGTCCATTGCACAATTCCACTTTCTCAACCAATGGCTGAACATTGGCAAGAGTCATACTTCTCTGCAAACATTACTGCAATGCAGATCCTTTCAGCAGAAGTTACTAAAACCAATATTATGATTTCAGCTGTTAATGCAGCTGAAACCAGCAAAAAAAAAAAAAAGAAAACCTAGGCCTTTCCCTCCAGTAAGATGTTTGCAATAAATTGTATAATGAAACAAATTGTAGAATTTAAATGGCGCAAACCTATTAAAATGTTTACTAAGATTAGTGGAAATGCCTAACAAGGTTTGAAACGATCATGAGGGTAATGTTCTTCACACACACAGTTCTGTCCATTTGATTTGTCACACTACAAACTAATGTTTCATAGTGCTGTACAGAAATTTAGATCTTCAATCTGGCTTGATGGATTTTTTTTTTATTTTAATCAGGTGACCTTTCACTGAAACAAGAACAAAAGACTGCAAGTTCTGTTATAAAAATAAATACTTATACTGCAGAAGAAATAACTAAAATAGAGTAAACCAAATTCTTCATAGAACAAGTTTTAAAGATGTTAAATCACATGGTAAAATATACCTAAATCCAAACAGCACATCAGAAGGAATTCCCTATCATATCTAATGGCATTTAACTCGACCGTTGGTTTAATTCTCAGTCCGAAGAATCTACAGCCTCTTCCTGGAGTCTTCATTCAATTGTGTTTTGACTTTCTCAGCTTCAAGAATTCTCTACAATTTTACCCAAATGCTTCTGGTTTAGAATTTAAATATTAAATCCCTCATGCAGATTACCAATTTTTTTAAACAGTTCAAAATTACTTCCCCTTTTCAGAAGCAACTATTTTACATATCCAGTTTCAGCCAAGACTTCTGCAAACCTGAAACCAAAAGGGTTTTTTTTTCATATTCTGCATGATCACCTCAAGCCAAAATAAAAGAAATACAATCCATCTGAAGTCTAATGCACATGACTGTTTATTCTGCTCCCATCAGCCTCCAAGAACACACTTGTTCATACTATGTTTTGAAAAGAGATCACCCTGCCAGAGAAATATTTTAAATCATGAAATCCCTTCAAAGGCACAGACGAAACCTAAAACAAAATGATATCAAACAAAAACACATAGGTTGGATCATCTCTTTCACAGCCTTTGCAATTGGTAGGCAATCATCGAAGCACTTATGGACAAATGTACTGCTCAACTAAGTAAAATGAAACAAACCTGATCTGACATCCAAAACACAACAGTCACTGTAATACTTGATCAGTGAAATTGTTTAATTCTTTTAACTTGAGTAATGAAGAGGTGACCCACTGAAAATGTGTAGTTCCTTTCCTGAAGCTGTATACTAACAATCGCCTCTTCCCTCAAAAATTTCATTTCCTAATGAATCTAACTCCTGAAGGAGCAATGGGAATGTAACAGACGTCTTTGTTAGAGACTTTCTGTATTGCACTACAAAACATTTGTCACGTTACAAGCTAATGGATGGAACAGACTGTGTAGAAACAGCATCACCCTCGTGATCATTTTATCCATAAACAACAGATCATGTTTCAAACCCTGTTAAGCGTTTTCATTAATCTTAGCAAATATTTTAACAGGTTTCCACAGTTCAATACAATAATGTGTTCCTTTATATAATTTATGGCAAAAATTTTACTAGTGGGAAAGACCCAGATATCTTTTGACAGTTTAATATTACAATGTGATGTTGGGCAAATAATCCCCATTGTCTCAATGTATTTAGAAAATCAAGGCAGAGTAGGAGGACGACGCAGCTCGTAGCCAGGAGCAAACCCAAATTGATTGAGAATGCGCTGCTCTCAGGAAGCAAAAAAAAAAAGGCACTAAGCAGACCTCTGGACAGGTCTTGCCTGACACCCAGTCAGATTGACAGCTCACCGCTGAGACTGGGCATCTGATGACTGGAAGCTGCATGTGAAAGACTGGTGGGAATGGCCTCTGGTACAATTTGCTTTGCCTAAAATTTGAAGTAATACTGCCTTGTAGTTCTTCAAGGTATGACAGTGAAGTAGTCAGACTTGCTCAACTCATTGGAAGGTCGACAAAAATTACACAAGTTGAGGGGCATCTAACAATTTACCTTTAAGGATAGCAGGATCACTCCAATAAATGGCCCGAGTATCACGTGTTTAGGAGCATCTATTGTGCCCAACTGCAAAATATACATTGTTGTTAGGACTCCTTCATAACTGGAACTAGATATCAGATCTTTAGTACATGCCCACCCATAGAATTACATGGTTTTGTTTTATAGACAGCAAGTGAAAACAAGAAGTTTTCACTTCGAGGTACCTCATGAGAAGGTACCTCAATCTAACAAACAAGAATTGCACACGAGAAGGAGGAAAACAATGCAAGACCACCACATAGTTGTGATTTTTCACTTCATTAATGTGTTGGCCTAATTTTGGTCTGGTTAGGCCTTTGTTTCAAACTGCTAACAGTCAGGTTTCACTTGACTTGGCAAAAATTTCTCCACAGACTGAGCTGGATGCCTACAGCCATCTCCTTTTGCTTTCACATGTGGAGCTGTATCATAATCCATGATTTAATGTTCCTCCAACCAGCATAATTTAAAAATTGTTCAACCAACCCATAAGGGAACAGAATAAAAGAAAACAATAGTTCCATACGCACATGTCAAAAGCAGATTACGCTTTTTCTAAAAAAAAAAGGTAGTATCAGAATTTGGTTTGGGAAAATCTAAGAATTAATCAGAAACAATGATCTCCAGGTGTTTTGAGAATTATGTTGAAGGGATAATGGCTCAGAAAGACTCCAGCATTTTGACTTTAACTGTTGGAGGAAATTATCACTCGAGAACAAATAATTTTTTCAATGCACCAATAAAATTTTTATGCTGTCACTGAACATCTAAAACACAATATAGTGTATAATTCTGGTCCATTAGCGGTTTGTCACACGTCTTAAGACAAACTTAATTGTGCGAATCTGTACAATAGGATGGAGTAACTGTAGTAAGTACCTCCATATAATACAATACTTGGCAAATAATACATGAAGTTCCATTGATCTTATGTTCTACTAAAGCAGGCAACGCAAAGACAAAATGGAAATTTTTTTAAGCATTTGGTAAAGCTTTTTTTATTGGAGATAATTATTTTGATACCTTAACAATTTTATTGTGCGTTGGGCCATTCTTCCTCAGATGTCTCAATGTCTGTATGGCTTGTAAGGATATAAAAATTTATCCTTAACCGCTTGACTCCTCAGGGATAGCTACTATTTCCTACATACATCTCCCATCATAAATTCACTTCTGGATGCCCAATGTGTCCTCATGACCACAAGGACATTGATGTTTTCAGGCAATACTTTCAATATTATTACTTGCAACATTTGAGTCGCATCATGATGATTAATTCACTTGATTTGTGCAAGACGCTTGTCTGTTGGATTCAATGTCTCTGCTGGAATGACCAATTCCAGAGCATTTCAAGCTGTTGCTTCATATTAGGTCTGGAAAAAGCTTAATTTTGCCATAACATTCTCAACTTTATTCATTGGGAGTGGTGCTCTCGACAGCATTTCTGCACTGTACATCTGTTCATCTTGCTCATGTCACATCCAGATGTGTTCTCTCCAACTGGGTTAACATTCTTTGCAAAGACTGGAGCACATAGAAGCATGAGCAAAATGTTTGGAAGTGGCTTGTGATCGGAATCAACCTAGAATACTGCGAATAGTTTTATTCGCCCCAGTAGGAAAATATATTGTTTTTGGAGGCAATCCATTAGGTTGGTCCTAAGTTTACAGGGACTGTCATATGACAAGGTGCTGACTAGGTTGGGCCTATACTCATTTGACTACAAAAGAGGAGACCTTATTGGATCACAAATAAAAAAAAGGTTCTAAGGGACAACTGTATGGAGCTGGAGGGACACAGCAGGTCAGGCAGCGTCAGAGGAGCAAAGTTGACATGCAGGTCAGGACCCTTCTTGAAGGGTAACAAAACGTCAACTTTCCTGCTCCTCAGCTGGTCAGGGAGCAGAGGAGCAGGAAAGTTGACGTTTTGTGCCCCTTCAAGAAGGGTCCTGACCCGCAATGTCAACTTTGCTGCTCCTCTGATGCTGCCTGACCTGTATTCCTCCAACTCCACACTGTGTTGTCTGACTCCAGCATCTGCAGTTCTTGCTATCTCCAAAAAGGTTCTTAGGGGGTTTATCGGAGTAGATACTCAGAGGATGTTTCCACACGTGGTAGGGTCTAGGACCACAGGACGTAATTCCTTCTCAGATGGCAGTGAATCTGTGAAATTCTTTACCACACAGAGGAATGTCAAAGCTAGGTCATTAAGTATATTCAAGACTGGGATAGACCCAACTTTCAGATCAAGAATTATATAAAGGGAAAAGCAGGAAAGCAGAACTGAGGATTGTCAGATCAGCCATGATCTAATTGAATAGAGCAGGAGACAGTGGTCAGAGAGTCAGAGTCCCCTACAGCATGGAGACAGGCCCTTTGGCCCAAACTGGTCCGTGCCAACCAAAATGCCCATCCATACGAAGCCCATTTCCCTGCTCTTGGCCCATATCCTTCTAAACCTTTCCTATCCATGTATTTGTCCAAATACCTTTTTAAATGTTGTTAAACTCAACCATATCCACAGGCAGCACATTCCATATGTGTACCACCCTCTGTGTAAGAAAGTTGCCCCTCAGGTTCCCATGTATTCTTTCCCCTCTTACCTTAAACTGATGCCCTCTAGTCTTCAATTCCCCATCCCTGGCAAAAAGACTGAGTACATTCACCCTATCCATGCTTCTGATGATCCTGTACACTTCTATAAAAGATCCCTCCCTCAGTCTCCTGCACTCGAGAAGAGACAAGTCCTAGCTTGTCAAACCTCTCCCTATAACTCAGTCGCTTGAGTCCTGGCAGCATCCTTGTAAATTTCTTCTGCACTCTTTCCAGTTTAATAACATCCTTCCTATAGCAAGGTGACCAAAACTGAACACAGTACTCCAAGTGCAGCCTCACCAACCTCCTGTATAAACTGCAGCATAACTTCCGAACTTCTATACTTAATGTTCTGACTGATGAAGGCCAGAGAGCCAAAAGCCTTCTTCACTGCCCCATCTACCTGTGACTCCACTTTCAGAGAACTGTGTACCTGCACTAAGATCCCTCTCTTCCACTACATTCCTTAAGGTCATAATGAGCTATTTCTGTTCCTATCTTATGGTACGCAAACAATGGAAATGTCTACAACATAGTTAGGAAACTGTTGCTTTCATCGAGTTCAACTCGCCAGTAACGGTTCTTTGGATCGAAGATAGCTTTTTGCCTTAGGTTTGTGACACAATTTCTTGGGTAGCTGGGATGAGGTGTTGAGGTTAGAGTTCAACTTACCTTTTTGGTTAATGATTGTAAGCAATTTCAAGGTTATTTCCCTGCCATCACACTGCCAATCTATTCTGTATGACCAGCCAATTTCTTGATTGCTCCCTGATTTTCCAGCTCTTCCACCTGATCTTTCAAGGCAGCCAGAAATTTCCTTGGCAAATGTTGAACTGGGCTCAAACACTTATCTGCTTTAAAAAATGATTTTCACCAGAAAGACATCCTAACCCTGTATAACACATTGTTGTACTTCTCCAGGATTGTTTCATCCTTAATGGTTTAGTGTGCCGTGACATGATACGAATCTAATTGAAACATTGAGGGTTCACAGTCAAAGCTCTGGACTTACTGCAGGTGAGACGAGTGGCTTTTGCCTGCAACCCATGATCAGGAATTTTAAATCTCCTCTTGTCATTGCACAGGGCTCCGAGTACTCTATCCTCTTGGCTTGCATATGGTGCTATCATGCAGCCTCAACATCAATTGCAAATCAAAAAAAAAGGCATCATTTTTAAGTCACCACATTGAGCCACTTTTACACATATCTGTGAAAGTCATATTTTTGCAACAATGCACTGGTGCCGACACTGCTGACCCTTCTGCAGTCATCATCCCAACAGTTACAATCCATTTATCACACATTGACCGGACTGAAGAAACCTGTTATAGGCAGAGAGTGATTTACCTGAATTTTCAGCAGAGAATCTCTCGGGTGGCCATCTATACCTGTTTGTAGTGTTTCCCTCTGGGCAAACACTTACAGGCCAAATGAATCACTTCTTGCATCTTTTTCTTTGGAGTCATATCCTCCAAAGGTCCTGCCCCTCTGTCAGGGATCATTTAGCCTTTTCAGCCTGGAACATAACCGACATGATACAGATACAAGGTCCAGTCTGTTGTGTCCATGTCAATCACTTCCCTGACTGAGCATCTCTTAGGAGATGAAACATTGTCACTGCAGGATGCCACATGCCTAATTCAATCCTGCCTTTATCTCGATCATCTTGTAGCTCCACAAATTTACAGGATTCTAGAGAGTTATTTTTGTTGTCACATACGGATTAATAGATTCTTTCCCACCTCTGATCCCGACATGGAGTACACATCTGAAGTTCCATTCGTTTGAGGTTCAAAGCATGCCTTCAAGATTTTCAACATTCCTGTACTGGAGACACTTAGGGTGGAATACACTTAGCAGTTTTAAAGTGCAGCTATTCATAGATGCTCTGGCTTGTTAATTAAATTTGTTGCAATTTTGTATTTCAGCCACTCCAAGTGGAAAGCCACCAGCTCTGTTCCATATCACCTTTCATGTTGATGGTTTCCCAGACAGGAAAATTTGCCATTGTTTTACCAAGTGCTTTCAACTTTTTGTTCCCTGTGATTTTTAGCAGCTTCTACAATAATTTTGGAATTTCCATGTACTCCTTAGGTACTATGCTTCTTCACAGTTCTGCAATATTCAATTAACTCCATTCTGACCTTGTCATAAGATCACAGTACAACAGTCTGGTTTGTACTCTGCTTTTACTGAGTGGGCTGAAAATGGATACCTGCAGTGCCTCACTATAGAGGCCACTTTATTATGAAGAGCCAGGAAGCACATCAATACATATTGCATTTCTTGCCCAAACAAACAGCATTGGTATATTTAGATATATGGTTCACGTTTTAGCATATTTGCTAAAAGGATTGTGTCTACATTTATCTTAACTAAATGCATACCTACTGTGAGTTAGTTCTCAGGCACACTTAGTGCAAACTATTTGTAATACGGTACATGGTGCTAAAAGCAAGGGTAAGAAAGGAATAATGCAACCAAGTATCAGGTTGTCTCAAATGTACAGCTGCTACATTGTGAAGACAGTTTTTATATTCAGGACAAAGCACACATAATAAAATGTGACAATGTTGATGATAACCCAACAGTTGTTTATTAGGAAATAAAAGAAGCTCTTAAGATGTTAACTGTTCCATAGCCAGTAGCCACCTGCTTATGACAATTTCAGGCTTCTATGTTGGATAGTTTCCACGATGGTAAGTGACCACTCCACGATTGTTTGTTAGGTCCTAAGAGTCACTGTTACATTTGAACTCCTGCAGTGAAACTTCAAAGAACTCAAGTTTCTGTCAAATTGAATGAAAAGGATCAAAGAACAGAAAATTTGACCAAACAACGTTAAGTGACTCACATTAATGTTCACCTGCAAGATCAGGCAAAAAGAACCCATTGGATAATCCATACCTGCAGCTCTGCCAGGACAAACAATCAAGTCAGCCCACTCTTAGTAATGAATCATTTTCCTTAGCAACTGGAGCAGCAAAAATAAGCAATTTAATTGGATATTGTTACAAATTTGTTTTACATGCACCAACTTAAACAATATTTTATCACTCACTTTCAGTGAAGTGATATCAAACACAAGAAAACAGAAACCTCCACTTGCTAATGCCACAACAGTTGACGAGGCTGATGAAAATATGATTTGGAAAAATAAACATCCTAGGGTTCAACAAAACAAATATTTAGAGCAGTTATCTAGCTTATTGTCATTGGAAAGATATCAATATTCAGTTTTGACTATTAAGATACCGTGTTTCACAGTCACACCATTCCCATGATAACAGCCAATGTCTAACAGGTTTATTTTGGGGCGGGCAGGGCTGGGGAAGAAAGAGCAAAAAAAAGTGTGTAATTGTGGAGAAAGTATTACATTAACCATGATTAAATCTCTCAGCAGCTGTACCAGGTTGAACACCTTTTCATGATCTTATTTCAACAGGTCTGAAGCACTAAAATCCTGTTATTACATAGAACAGCAGTTAATGGAGATCAATCTGCCTGAAAACATGGGATAATAATCTCACACCTCCAAGATTTAGGGGAAAAGGGACATCAGCAGCAAGGAGGGCAACGTGGCTTTCTGTGGGATTCCCATCTCCCCCCAGTGCCCGCTACACTGACTCCTGGGAGGCTGCAAACAAACAATCCAGGTTTTGATTAGACATCCCATACAGGGTGCAGACTGCTTGTGACTGGGTTAGTACCAGCAGCACAAAAGCACAAAACCAGGCTCTTAAGTGATCAAATTGATGCCCGGGTAGGAAAGCTGTCCCCAGGGCTTCTCCACCGTGGACTTAAATCAGGTCAGGGATGGGGAAATGACAGGTCTGCACACGAATTCACTTCCTCCCCACCTGAACTAAATACCCTCCAATCCCCCAAACCTGTCCATTGTAGAGGTTGAATGATTGCAGTCCTAGACTTTCAACATTTTAACAGTACTTCCAAAACAGCAAAGTGATCTCACATGCAACGCATTTGCCTGCTGTATTATTTTCATTCAACAGAAAGCCTACCTTGAATTGAAATTTCACAGGAGTTGTTTGGGGATTAAGTGCTGTTGTTACTGTAGTCAAAGTGTCTTTAAAGAGGTCATTATTCCAAGCATAGGGGTGCTGCTCATTCCCTGAATTGTCACTGAGGACATCATAACTACTGACAAAAAGTGAACTCAGATTTAGCAACTGTTCAAGATTAAGCTGAGCTATTGCATTTTCAGTAAAAACTGCAGAGCTACCAAAAGCTGAGTGTTCATGAGTAGAAACTATTCAGCAAAATAGATTGAAGGGGAAAAGTTATACAGAACAATGCTTTACATTTATTTATTAGACCTCCGTCTTAGTCTTGCACAATTGTTACGCAAACATTCCTTGGATCGGAATGTGAAACTAAATTTGGAGGAACACAGTTTAGTGAGAGGAGTTCTCAGCATGGAATAAATTAAACAGATGCACTAGGAATTGGGTTTCCCCAATTCTCACATTATGGGGTCAAATTTAAAAACGGGCTGATAAATCGAGATGTGCAGTACTGAACTCACATTTGGTGAATCCACTTCATCGCTAGTAAATGCAGCATCAGGCCAAGTAGATCTAGCACTGCAATCTTCATTTTAGTACTGCCATTTTCCTCTGCAGTCAGAGTAGCCAAGTAGCAATGGTGCAGGTAGCTTGCTCTTCTTAAAGTTCCCTCTTTAAAAAAGAGATTGAGCTGAAGAATATAGCCAACATGTACAAAATTGCCAACCACTTTCACCTACTTCTGGTTCCTATTATCAGCACTTCTTTCTCCCTGGTAATATCTTCCTTCCTTTTGTCTGCCCGACCGTCACATTCACTGGGCTCCATCTCCACTTGCCTGCTCACTCCATCGCTCACCCTGCCCAACCCATTGTTTTCAGCACCACATTTTCCTACCAACTCTCAGTTCTGAATAACTAACTCTGCACAGATACTGCCAGATCAGAGGATTTTCAGAAATTTGTTTTTGTTTGATTTCCAACTTCTGCAGTTTTGTATATTTTGTGTAAATTATTGCAAAGCACACACTAGGACACAGTGTCCCTAATAGCATTACAGCAAATTGGGCAGGAGGAGAAACACAATGGCTTTAGGCAGGTGGGGTCAAATCTTCGAATTTGGGCCTGGCAACTCTGCAACAAGAAACATAAATTACCTCATGCAAATGATCAACATCAGTGAATGCATCTCTTAAACATAATCAAAATCTCTCACTACTCAATGCAATACAACCCCATCACCAGTTCATGGGCACTCGGGATGACGAGCACAAAGTTACCTACCTCACAATACCAGCCTCGTGCCCGTCTCTCATGATCCACACATCATTCCAACTATTCAGTTATGACAGGTACATTATTATGCAGTCACTGACATTCCATCCTCACTCTTGCAGGAGATGGCAAAGGAAAGCCAACAGGGGACAAGGATACCTACCCTACGGAGCAGATAGTTTTCCTACATCATGGGATGACACCGCACATTGTTGAGAACAGTGAGGATGGTGACGTGATCTTTCTGGACAAGGAATGGCCCAGATTAAGCACATGATATTTACAGAAGTTTCTGAACCATCTGCCTTGTATAGACATTCCAGCTATAGCCGATTCAAAAATATTTACAGATATGCTGCCTGCATCCAGGAAGGAGGAAGACATCAAGATCTGAAATAAACATTGAAGATTTTCATTATCTCAATGTGACAATAAAGCAAATTCATTCATTCGTCCTGCAACGGAAACTCGGATCAGGGAGGCAAAGATACACCATTAGCCTAACGACCTTCCATTTAACCCAATGAGACAGGTCTTCACCTTAAATGCCTATCTTCAACACTGGCCTGAAATCAGTTATGCTGTTCTTAAATAAAAATGTACAATTCTGGAATTTTAAGTCAGTTGTTGTTTAACCTGCAGGAGGAAGTGCAGGATTCTGTGTCAGACATTTCATCTATCTCCAGGTTGCTGGTTGGAAAGAGGCCCACAAGGAGAAACGTGACTGGGTCCAGCTCACTGCGGAAACTATGAAGAGATACTGACCTCTGGGGAGTTGTGACTCATGAAGAGTTTTATTTTTAAAACACTTCTGGATTTGCCAAACACATGTAATTGACAAACCTCTCCTGTCCCATCTTCCTTTCGTTTTCCACAGGCCCATGTGCATGGTTGCAGTGGAAAAACCAATTAACCCCCAGTCTGAATATTTGTTAATATACCTCATCTTTGATTTGATCTTGAAAAACTTTTCTGTGGGTTTATTTCAAAATTGGAACACAAATATCAGATTTTGAGAACTTGGTTCTATAAATCTCAGCAAAGGAAAGGGGGCAAATCAAATAATAACTCTAGGTATCATAATATAAAGTCACTCACATTACCCCTTTATCTGAAATGGGGGAAACAGATCAAGCTAAGAGAATGGTCACGTGATCTGACACTTGCAACCCATCAGCTGAGATACTGGCCATGCAAATGCCCTGGGGACAAGCCGAGCTGGGAGCAGCACATGGCAAGTTGATAGGCATGAGTGGGGCGCAACTGGATTGATGATAAAGGCTGGCTGGTTTGCCAACTAACCAGCTGAAGTCAGAGATGTGGTCTTCTGCAGAGGACACAGGTAAGGACCTCATTGGGACCACATGGAGAATAGGTCTGCAAAAAGATGTTGGCTGGACTGAACAGCCAGCCTGGCAGCCTACTGTCTCTGCACAGTTTGCACTCGTTTGGTTCCACTCTATTTTCCTGTCACACAGGAAGCCCAGACGTCCTGCCATTGCTACCCAGCACGGGTCTGGTGTCCGTGTGGGGGGGGAGGAGGGAGGGGGGAAAAAAACACAAGGAAACAGCAGCATTCCTAGGCAAATTCAAGAACTCACACTAAGAACACTCCAGTGTCCTTATGGGCATTTTACAATCAAAAGAGACTTAAAAAAACTTTTGTGCAATTTGGATGTCTGGCCCTGTAACTAACTCTAAAGCAAGGCCCATCTTGCAGTTGAATGCTTTTGCTTTGTGCAGAGTAATCAATAAATTTGTTGCAGGTCTAGTGCTAATAAAATTTGGGCGCCATCTATCAAGTCAGTTAGCTGGGCTGCAAGACTTCAGAACAGTAACGATGCATACCTTCAAGCACATACTGGGATGCCCCCTTCATATAGCTGATACCTCAATCTCACACAAAGCAGCCAGTGATACAAGGCACCCAACACCAATCAGCATTAAGCCTCTACAGTATCTCAAGAAATTGGTGCTTTTCGTGTGGTTTTTTTTAAAAACGCGGTTTTTTTTGAAATGCAAAGAATCATATTGCTGAGTTTCCATGGCTGCCAGAGGTCTACAGAACCCCTCCAAGTACTACAATGTAAAAAAAGAGATATCCCAGACAGTACTACCATGATGCATCACTTCACAGCACCAACTGATATGAACATACAAATACTGGGTGGAATTAAATGCACTTTGACTTTTTTCAATGATCTGCCATTAAACCAAAAATATTCTACTGACATGAATTATTGCTGTCTGCAATCTAACGCTTCAAAAGCAGGTAATGAAAAATTGAACATGTCCCATTTTGAAGCTATTAGTCTGACTAGTAATTGCATTATATAATTTCACCATATCATTATACCAAAGAAGTAAACAGAACTAGCAGGAATATGTTTTAAATCAGCTCAAAGTCAGAAGTCACACAATACCAGGTTACAGTCCAACAGGTTTATTCGAAAAATCACAAGCTTGAGTTCTGCTCCTTCATCATTTGAAGTCTGACTTTGTCCACCCCAGTCTGACACCAGCACTTCCACACCACATTCAAACAGGTGTATTAGCATACTGACTACGTACTAGACTTTCAATCTAGACACCTAGACTAAACCTGAATAAAAATTCAAAGGTCAGTTTCTTCTTTTAAAATTCAATTTGTTTCAGAAAAATTTGAATGTAGAGCTAAGTCAAAAGTTTTACTGTCAACTGGAAGATGCTAAGAGAAAAAAATCTGGTAGGTCTTAAAATCGTCAGGGCTGATCTGAAGCTCACTTAATCAGTCATAAAAGTCTGACTGGCTCACCAATTCCTTTAGAGAAGCAAATCTGTAATCCGTACTCAAGCTGTCCTGTTTAAAAATTCCACCTTCACATCATTGCTATTGATGTTAAATTGACCCAGCACGCAACTCTGTTGAATCCAAGGATTGAAAAATAAATTCTGATCTTGCCACTGATACCTACGACCTGGGAATGAAGTTTGAAATTGTTTTGAAAAGAATTTAAGAATCAATAATTCTTGATTTTAGAGATTTCACAAGAGGAGTCTAAGAATTCAACGCACCACTCTAGCCATGACTTTTGTATTTTGAAATATTGAAAAAGAGGAACGTAGCACTGGATGCTAACAAGGACCTTGACAATGCCTTGCAGCAAACTTAAGTGTGATCTCAAGATAACAAACAGCATCTAAATGCACAGAGGACTTCACGTTATTTTGGATTTTCTGTTCTTCACAGCATTTATCCAGTCTTCTATTTGGCTTTGCAGCAACATTTGATAAACTGAATATTATGGATGAACATCTTCTGGAATCCATGCTGTAACTGTGTGCAACATAAAGGAGATACTACTTACAAACTGACTTCCAGAGGGGCAATTAGAAAATCCTTCAGAAGATCACCTAAAAATCTTTAAAAGGGAGCAAATTATGACAGAATTTGCTTCCTACGCATAGTTCAACTGTTTACATTAGATCTTTAGGCTGATTCAACAGTTTAAGCATGCCTAGAGCACTAATTACTTCACTGATCCACACAGGTTCATTGTGCACTTCATTAAATGTCCAATCATTTTTAGCTGAAATATTTACACTATTGTTTCATTATTTCAACTTTGGATCACATCCCAGACCTTTAAGAGCGATATTCATTAAAAAGGTACCTCATTGAGACGGATATGAACCTATTTATACTTAGCTTTAAAACCATTAAGTCTGTGCTTGATTAAACATGGATTGTATTTAGAACTAGAGACAAAGGCATATTTGAGAACAAAATCTGAAGGGAATTTACAAATTCACTAGTCCCATTTTTTGGCTGCGTTATTCACATGTTTTAAAATATATAGTCAATACATAGCTCGACTCAGATTGAATATTTGAACACTCCTGCTTTACCTGTCCTTTAAGTCAGATATCATTGTTGCTATAATTGTCGTGTTGTGGTTCACTAGTATCAGAAATAGAATGAGGTAGATGGAGGGCAAACTTGAACAAAGAATACCTTATTTTAGTTCTCTCAGCTCCATAGTCAGTCTTAGCCAGTCCCTTTCTCCCATCTCCAGGTCACCTGACCTGCTCCCTTCCAGGAGCAACATCCACCCAACTACATACATAACATTTTCTGATGAAGGGCCTAGGCCCGAAACATCAAGCTTTCCTGCTCCTATGATGCTGCTTGACCTGCTGTGTTCATCCAGCTCCACACCTTGTTATCTCGGATTCTCCATCATCTGCAGCACCTTTTATCTCTCTACATACATAACATTAACAGATTTCTTTTAAAAGGGTTTCAGAGAAACTTGCCTAAAAAGCAAAACCATAGTATTATGGCAGAACTAGTAAGAGGTGTGAATGTAGTGGAAATATAACTTGCTTTAATTAGTGAATTTTTTGGCAAGAAAAGCTAACCGCACTGCTCTCACAATACACCTTCAGACATATTTGGTCTTTGCAAACTGGCTACAGAGCACAAGCCTGGCATTACTAACATCTTTTGACCACTTGTGCCCCTCAACGTCAGAAAGCCTAACATTAAATCAACAACTGACTCTTCTAGAAACCTGGTTTGCAGAAAAAGCCCCAGCTTAAGATTTGAATATCAGCAGATATCATGCATTAGATCAACTACAAAAAGCTTTGGATACCACACAGAATCCTTGCTCATCATGGCTGGAGAGCCAACCGACGGTCGAGGAGCTTTAACTTGCTTTCCTCAGCTAAAACGCCAGATGCTAACTGCATACACACTATCTGAACTCAAGCATTGGAAACAGTCGCTCCCTCAGTATCTGTATGATTTTCTCTACTGATGTTAGAGGGCAGTGTCCCAGGATGTGCATGATGCAAGGATTGTGGCAGTGTACAAAAGCAAACCCTACCACAGAATTTGCAGGAATTAAGGCATCACCCCGCACAGCACAGCGGGGGAAGTATTTGTCCACCTTACCCTTGTCAGACAGTGGATCTTGGCCAAATACATCTAACTCAAAACCCAGCATCATTTCAGAACTGGAAGATCTACAACTTATGCAAATCATCTCAGTCCACAGGACGCAAGAGCATAAACAAAAGGAAGCCTCTAAATATTGCTATTATCTAATTCAATAAGACTTTTGATCATGTCAATAGAGGTGATCAATTTAAATGGCTTAACATGATCACCCTCTCCATTACAAAATTATAGGCAAGGTCAGCTGTAACAGAGCAATATCAGAACTCTTAGAAAAATCAACAATGGGGTCAAAAAGGGTTGCAATCTGGCAGCACAAGCCATCAAAAATGAAAACCAGAACGAGCGAAAGCTGCTTGCCTGGTGATCCATAACAATGGTGCACCTATTTCAGAGTTGTTACACACTGCTGATGCTGCACTAACATTTGAAGACCTGAAGCAAACAGAAAATTTCTTACACGTTAAAAAGCTTGGTTTGAACATCAGAAACAGGAAGAGGTAATGATCCAGGATATTGGCATATTAATGTGCTGATTGACATCATTTTCCACAATCACAGGATTCTCTCACTTGATGCTGAAAGCAATGTGTATCACAAATGCTGCAGATGTTACGTCCAAACTGACAGAGTATACAGAACAACAGCAATTCAAATGACTCGAGCTTGCAAACCTATTAAGCCATTTCCCTCACTGCTGAAGAGGACTGCACTGAGACTTTGACAACAAATACCAAGCGTGGGGAAAGTGGTGAACTGTTTCCAGCTTTGTAATCTCAGATGCTTCTTTTCATATTTTCAGATAGATCAAGCTCATACTCTCAGGTTCTGGAGCAGGTCAATCCCTAGAGCATACACACATAGCAAATAAAAATGTTTGATTTGGCATAGCCACATTCATCAGTGGACAATAGTCTTTTGGCAATGACTTCCTGTTGGGTGAATTGGAGACTGGGTTATAAACTTCCTGGGCTTCTATACTTCTGCTAAGAGAATACACTACAGTGAAATGTGAACAGGGCGGATGTTGACAGTAGTCACTGTCAGACAGTGACTACTGACGGTAGAGATACCTGAAGGCTGAATGGTTGGAAAGGCATTTGAAAGTGTGTAAAGAGAAAGCAAAAAAAAAAAAAAACACTTTGCTGGCAAAGAGAACCCAGGCAATTTTGTACCTTCAGTCCAGTTTGTTTTCCACAAAAGGACATGCCAGATTGGAGGATCCTGAGGGTCACCAGGGCAAAGTTTAACAAAAGCTTTTACAGGATGGAAGTGTGTCACAGTAAACAGTGCATATCACAGAAAAAGGCCATAAAAGACATTCATTTACATGGCTGAGAGAAACTTGCTGCAAATTAAGTGAAGTCACTTGTAATTTAGATATCATGGCTGCCAATTTAAACACAAATGTGATGCTGACCACTTGTCCACATTTATTGATGTTGAATGGCCAGAATTCAAAGTTGATTGCTCTTTTGAAAGTGTCACAGGTTATCTATATGGAGATAGCAAGAACTACAGATGCTGGAGTCAGAGACAACACAGTGTGAAGGTGGAGGAACACAAATCTTTTCTGAAAGGTCCAGACCTGAAACATCAACTTTCCTACTCCTCTGATTTTTTTTTTATTCATTCACGGGCTGAGGGCATCGCTGGCTAAGCTGGCATTTATTGCCCATCCCTAATTGCCCAGAGGCCAGTTTAGAGTCAACCACATTGCTGTGGGTCTGGAGTCCCATGTAGGCCAGACCAGGTAAGGATGGCAGTTTCCCTCCCTAAAGGGCATTGATGTTGCATGCTATGTTTCTCCAGCTCCACACTGTATTGTCTTATGGGATATATATTTGTTCCCTTTCCGTCAACGTAAAAAAGAAGAGTCTCCTCTGAAAGAGGGTTAAAGAGTGTGCTTTAAGATCAAGGGGAGACACTGTAGAAGGAACACAGAGGGATGGATGTTTCGGGCGGGGGCAGTGAAAGTTTTAAAATCACACTTTGTGGCCAAAGGCAGCATTCTCTCTAGTTTCCTGTCTGCCTATGTGGATATCCAACATTCACGCGCAACAACTTCTGGAACTGGAAGTCAGTGCTGTGATCCGCATAGTGATCAGCATCAGGATGCTATGAACCTTGGACTAGATGCACACACGTGACCTAGAGGGAACAGTGACAGCAGACGGTTTAAGATTATAAAAGGAGGAAAGGTCATTGATAAAGCAGTTGGGATGATTGGGCCTAAGGTTCTACCCTGATGAACTCATGTAGCAACACTCTGGAGTTTAACATTTATCATGAGAGCAATTTGAACATAAAAAGGTAAGGTGGTTACGCTTCAATTGTACCAGGGCACGGTGAGATCATCTCTGGAATACTGGGCACAGTATTGGTCACCTTATTTGAGGTAGAATGCAAGTATAAAGCAGTTCAGAGAAGGTTTACCAGAATGATAACTGGAATGGAGTGGCAGTCTCAGATTGGACACGGAAGTCTTTTATTCCCTGGGTTTCTAAGAGCAAGAGAACAAAAGATTGAAATAAAAGGATCCTGAGGGATATCAAGGATGGATGTGGAAAAGCTGTTTCCTCTTAACAGAGAATATAGAGTTCAGCACAGTTTCAACAAAAGAAGAGTTGCTCATTTAAGGCAGACAGAGAAGGTCTGTGGGTAGCAAATCAGTGGATAACAAAGACTGGATGTACTGACATACTAACAGCAGCCCCTTGCTTTAGTTTTCCTGAAACCGTTTAATACACCAAGTGAGGTACTAGAATCACTGATATAGCAGTCATCTGACAGAGAAACCAAGATGTTCCTTTTGGGTTTTTTTCTGAGACATTCAATTCCAACTGCTGTGTAACAAGAAGTTGTATCTCAAGCAAAGACAAGCAGGCCTGGTCTGCCGCAAAAAAAGTTACCAAATGGAAAATGAACAGAGCCAATGCCTTATCGGAAAAGGGAGGTGCAGGCCAACACAAGGCAAGAAGTATGAAAGAGGAACCAGACACCCACAGAAAACAGGGCCATTATTTAGAGGAACAAGACAATAAGCACACTATTGTAGAAACAGAGCCAGCCAGTCATTTACAGTAAACAAACAATAGCCAAAACAGACTACAGAAAGTATTCAATAAACGTGTGCCAGCATGGCAACCAGAACAGCTAATGGAAAAAAAAACTCAATCACATTGTGTTACCAGTAGAAAGATTAATACAATAATAGTTTGTGCCAATTATCAGTGAATTGTAACTTGTAATTCTGTAACTCTTGGACTTTATATTCGTTATCAGCACTGTTGCAAAGGTAATTTTACTTTAAAGTAAATTAATCTGATTAATTATGAGCGAATAAGAAGGGTTTACACTTTGGAGAGAAGGAAGCCCCTCTGGGTCACATGTGGCAAAATTCCTCAGTTTTCTTTTGAAGCAGGTAGTTATTACATTTAGTTGAGTGGATCAAAAATGGAAGAGACTCAATTCTAAGGTTTTTGCGGCGTCTAAGAGAGTGGAGTACTATCTGCTACACCCAAAAAAAAAATTGCAACAATAAAAAAGGCACAAGTACAGGTAATGAGTTTGCAAAGGTGGTGGTGGGGATGGAAGAGGCGTATCAAGAATAGACAAGAAGATTAAGGCCATCACAGTTATAGAATAAGAGAGCACCCCTGGTGTTGGGAAAAAGAAAAAGCCCTGACCAAAATTCAGTTGTTTACTTGTTGCTTGTTTGTTTAACAAACAGGAAGAAGTCTGCAGATTGAGTTTGCAGTGGCCAATGATTTCCTTCTCCCCCACCTAAATTGCTACTATGTAGAGAGGGATGCCCAGTATCCTTGCTTTCATCAGTCTACGTTGCTTTCACTCTCATATCAACATACAACTCAGACCTGGGCCAGATCAGTTATGATCTTATTGCATGGCAGGGCGGGTTGCATTTGGCTCATGCGCTTTGGTAGTAAGAATCAAAAGGCAGACTATTGTCTCAAATGGAGAGAGAGAGAGAGAGAGAGAGAGAGAGAGAGAGAGAGAGAGAGAGTGAGAGTGAGAGAGCGAGCGAGCGCGAGCCTCCCATAAGTGCAGCGCACAGATCTGTGTTTTATTCCCCCACATGAAACAAAGTTAGCGTGAAGATGAAGTTATGAGTCAGCAAGTGAAACTTCTACCTTTGTTACTAATAGTTTAAAAACAGCAAAGTCATGTTACAAATGCACGTGGTGTTGGTGAGCCACACAAAGATTGTGTGCAGTTTTAGTCCCCATATTTAAGAAAGGTTACACTGGCATTGGAGGCTGTTCAAAAGAGATTCACTAGCTGATTCCTGGGATGAAGTGGTTGACTTATCAAGAACAGCTAAACAGGTTAGACCTTTATTCGTTAGGGTTTAGGAGAAAGAGGGGTGATCTCTTGAAACATGAAGATTCTGAGGAAAAATAGTAGGAACTGCAGATGCTGGAGAATCTGAGATAACAAGGTATAGAGCTGGATGAACACAGCAGG
>JAHRHZ010000014.1:63407097-63457250 GCA_024137785.1 Ginglymostoma cirratum
TTCAGCCCGAAACGTCAGCTTTCCTGCTCCTCTGATGCTGCTTGGCCTGCTGTGTTCATCCAGCTCTACGCCTTGTTATCTCAGATTCTGGGGAAGTTTGATAGTGAAAATGCAAAGATATTTCCACCAGTTGGCGAATCTCAAACTAGAGGACATTATCTCCTTATTCAAGAATTCTCATTGAAAACTGAGACGAAGGAATTTCTTCTATTAGAAGATAGTGAATGACTGGAACTCTTTATTGGAGTGTTAGAGGAAAAAAAGAAAAATTGCTGAAAGTATTTAGAGGAGTAGAAGATAGTATTTTCAAAATACTGAGGAATGGACTGCTGAGGAGCTGGCACGAAAGAGGAATCAAAGACTTGGGCCGTATCAGTCATGATCTTATTGAATGGCAGGGCAGGTTCAAGGGGCCACATGGTCTACTCCTCCTCTCATGTTCTTATTGCAGAATGACACAAACATACAGAAAAATTCAAGCTAACAAACTTCAAATCAAATATGGAAATTGTAGAGAAAAAGAAAGTTTACTTTTTAAAATGCTCAAATTCAAAGCATTGTCATGAGAACAGGAGATGTAGCCATGCGGGCCAATTGATCCATTGAGCTAGGTCCATCATTCAACGAGATGATGGCTGATCTGATGATCCTCAACGCCAACCTCCTGCCTTTGCTCCATACCCCTGGATTCCCTTACTCATTGAAAATCTGACTTTAAATATCTGTAATGACCCAGCAAGCAAGGAATTCCACAGATTCACTCCCCTCATCTCTGCCTTAAGTGTGTGATCTCTTATTCTGAGTGTATGCCCTCTGGCCCTCAACCCTTCTGAAAAAGGGAAATAACCTCTCCGTATCACCCCTGTCAAGCCCCTGAGAACCTTGTATGGCTCAATAAGGTTGCCTATTATTTTCTTAGACTCTAGTGAGTACAAGCTCAATATAGTAGTAATTTCGCAGACAGTAATCCAAGGTACCAGGCTAACGAACATAGGGCTGTACAGCCCTTCAGCCCACAAGGTTGTGCCAACCTATTATCCTACTTTAAAGATCAAAACTAACCTACAAACCTTTCATTTTACTATCACCCATGTGCCCATCCAAGAGTCGCTTAAATGTCCCTAATGTATCTGACTCCACTACCACCACTGGCAGCTCATTCCACACACCCACCACTGTGTAAAGAGCATACCTCTGACATCTCCCTCCAATCACCTCAAAATCATGCCCACTCATGATAGTCATTTCCGACCTGTGAAAAAGTCTCTGGCTACCCACTCTATGCCTCTCATCATCTTGTACATCTCTATCCTTCTTTCGCTCCAATGAAAAAAGCCCTAACTCCCTCAACCTTTCCTCCTAAGACCTGCCCTCCAGTCCAGGCAGCATCCTGGTAAGTCTCCTCCGCACCCTCTCTAAAGCTTCCACATCTTTCCGATAACAAGGTGACTAGAACTGAACAGAATATTCAAATTCAACCTTCCAAAATGAATCACTTCACACTTTCCTAGGTTAAATGCCATCTGCCACTTCTTTGCCCAGCTCTGTATCCTGTCAATGTCCCGCAGTAACCTACAACAGCCCTCCACACTATCTACAACTCCACCAACCTTCATGTCATTGGCAAACTTACTAACTCACCCTTCCACTTGCTTATCCATTAATAAAAATTAGTCATTAATAAAGATCACAAACAGCAGAGGTCCCAGAACAAGGTGTAGAGCTGGATGAACACAGCAGGCCAAGCAGCATCAGAGGAGCAGGAAAGCTGACGTTTCAGGCCTAGACCCTGGTTATCTCAGATTCTCCAGCATCTGCAGTTCCTACTATCTGAGGTCCCAGAACAGATCCCTGTGGCACACCACTGGTCACCAAGCTCCGGGCTGAATACTTTCCATCTACTACCACCCTGTGTCTTCTATTTGACAGCCAATTCTGTATCCAGACAGCTAAATTTCCCCAAATCCCATGCCTTCTTACTTTCTGAATAAGCCCACCATGGGGAACCTTAATCAAACACCTTGCTAAAATCCACACACGCCACCTTGAAATGTGTTTTGTCACATCCTCAACGAATTCAATAATGCTTGTGAGGCAATGACCTGCTGACTATTTCTAATCAAAACTGTGCTTTTCCAAATAATCATAAATGCTATCTCTCAGAATCCTCTCCAATATTTTGCCCACCACAGAAGAGAGACTGACTGGTCTGTAATTACCAGGATCATCCCTATTCCCTTTCCTGAACAAGGAAATAACATTTGCCACCCTCCAATCATCTGGTACTACTCCAGTGGATAGTGAGGATGCAAATATCATCGCCAAAGACACAGCAATCTCTTCTCTTGCTTCCTATAGTAATCATGGGTATATCCCGTCCATCCCAGGGGACATCTATCCTCATGTTTTTCAAAATTTCTAGCATATCCTCCTTCCTAATGCTCCAGGAATACTGTTTAAAAGCCACCAGAGCAGCTGGCTCTTCAAATTTTCATTTTAAACCTGGAATGAAAAGGAACAAAGTGGGTTGGTAACCAGAAAACCATGGTCAGTTGTCATAAAGCCTATCTGGTTCACTTAAGGTGTAAGAGATCCATTATCCTTTCCTGGTCCAGCCTACATGCAACTCCAGACCTACAGCATTGTCACTGGCTTTTAATGGACTTCAAATAATGCAACAAGCCACTCAGTTTAAAAATGCAATTAATGACGAGCAACAAATACAGGTCTTTCCAGTGACCCATTCACTCAATGGAGTAATTTTAAAAATGATCAGCTAAAATTCAATGTTATTAAATAACTTGAAGAACAAGACTAAATAACATTTGAATTGCTGCCCTTGTTGTTACTTAGGCAAACTAAGGAGGAGGAGGATGAATCAAAAGATTGCTATAGAAAGTGCAAATTTGAACCAGTGTGCATGCTCAAGTCAGCTAATAGCTCCACTGGCCAGCTCTTTCACAATTACCCTGCATTTTTCCCCCACTTTCAAACTTTTAATCTCATTGCCTTTCGCTAGTTAAAGTTGAAATTGCTTCTTCTACCCTCTCAGGCACAAATCAGAAACATTTTACACAGTGTGAGAAAAAGGTTTCGTCATGTCACCTGACTCTTCTGCACTTCTTGAATCGGCGGTTTGTCAACTATTTAGACACAACTTACAGCAAAGAAATTCAGCGCTGAATGCCCTTAGAAAGTTCCAGAAGTTTATTTTCCTTAGCAACAAGCTTCAATCAAATGCAATCAACTATTCAACTGCATGAATGTTATCAGTTTCTCTCAATGCAGAAATCTGAATTGCACTTGCTTGGTTGCAAATAATTCCTCATAACAGATAAATTACTGGCAGGCTTTCAAAGTAACACAAGCAAGCAAGCATGCATGAATGGTGCTTGTTGCAATGGAAAGCTTGTGGTTCACAACTGTCTTAAAAATCAAATTGATTGCTATGACAACCAAATCCAACAGGACTGAATCCAAGTTATAAGCACTGGTCAAATACAAGGTGGTTTCTCACTTCCATTCAGTCAAAATCTTGGCTCCAGGGACACCATTCCACTGAGCTGCATGAATAGTCTACATTGGCTCACTAGACAAAAATAAAAATTATCCACAGACTTTGAAGAATTTACATTTGCTTCAGACGAAGTGCATACCAAAGACATTCCGACCTTGGCAATCTTGTGTTTTTGTCTATTATGTTCAACAATTTTGTTTCACAAGGACCAAGTTTATGCGTGTGCTGACTTGTACCAACTCAACATTCGTGTGTAGTTAGATCTCCCGAGTAAATATAAACACTGGTTAGAGTCTTCTGTTCTGTAGTGATATCCTTACATGTTACAATGGAGACAAAGTAGAAATCAGAATGATTTACTTTCTTGACCTGGCATCTTCAAGTGCACAAATACGAGATAAAAATCAGTTAAAGCTCCTATCAACAGTTTTATTTGCTGTGTCCTAAACAATTACATTCTTGTATGGTGATTATTAAACAGGATTTTCAGTGTGACTGCATGCTCGAGAATTGAATCAAAATGTGGATCTGTTCATTGGCACAGATATCAAATGTCTTAAGTAGAGTGTCTTAAAGTGTCTGTGTTTCCTAATAATGATCAATGATTTCCCTTATGCAATTATTTGCAGATGTAACTAGTTAGTAAATGCCCAAAATTAAATACAAGACCATAAAGCAGGAAATTAGAAAAGCCTATTTGTACTTGGTCCAGCAAAGCAACTCCACACAGGCCTTTGATAGTTTATTTTGTTAGTTGATGTAACCCACACCAGGGGAAGTTGAATAACCCTTAATTAAAAGAAGGCAATAAGAAAGGCTACCCACTTCAAATCTTTGAGAAGATTTGTAGCTCAGGTTGTGGGCAAGGTTGTAGACTTGCTCGCTGAGCTGGTGTGTTGGATAGCAGGGTGACAAAACGTCGGCAAGGTAACATCATCAGTGCACCTCCAGTGAAGCACTGGTGTTCTGTCCTGCTTGCGTCCAGGAATTCCCTGGCATGTCTCTGTTTGTATTGTGTATTACGTGTTGTCCCAATCGAATCTGTGTTCTTCTTTGTCTGTGTGTATTGAGACCAGAGAGAATTGGTCGCGGCTCTTGGTGACTAGTTGCTGTTTGCATATCCTTATCGTCAGTTTTCTTCTGGTTTAGCCTATGTTAGTTTCTTGCGTGGTATTTTGTATATTGTTAGTTTTATTGGTTGTGGGTATGGGATCTTTTACATTCGTCAGTAGCTGTCGCAGGGTAGTTGTTGGTTTGTGGGCTATCGTGATACCTAGGCGTCTGAGTAGTCTTGTGGTTATCTCCGATATGTCCCTGATGTACAGTAGGGTGACTAGTGTCTAGCCATGTTGTGTCTTCTTGTTACAGTCTGTCATGGAGGTAACAGCGGATCATGCACAAGATGACATAACATGGCCAGACCCCTAGGTATCACGATAGCCCACAAAACCATCAACCACCTTGCGACAGTTACTGACAAACGTAAAGGATCCCATCCCCACAACCCAATAAAACTAATGTAATATACAAAATATCATGCAAGGCCTGTGAGAAACATTACACAGGCCAAACCGGAAGAAAGCTAACAATAAGGATACACCAACTAGTCACCAAGAGACATGACCAATTCTCTCTGGTCTCAACACACAGACAAAGGAGGATACAAATTCGACTGGGACAGCACATCCATAATCGCACAAGCCAAACAGAGACCTGCCAAGGAATTCCTGAAGGCCTGGCATTCCAACTGGAACTCCGCCAAACACATTGAACTGGACCAGAGCCACTGAAAAACAGTACCAGAGGTAATACCAACCGTCCCAGCAAACCTAAGCATATAAATAACAAGCGGGACAGAACAACACTTCACCGGAGGCACAATGACGATGTTAGCGACCAAGGTGACGAAACATCTGCAATTAAACACACCAGCTCGATTAGCAAGTCTACAACCTCAAGGCTACCCACCGGTAGGTGGTGTGTCATCATGTTATGTGGAAAATTGGATCATGTCATTCCATACCAGTGAAGTATATACTGTTCCTACTATATTTATCTACCTACCTGAAGGAGGGAATCAAGACAGATTACTTTGCACCATGCCCAAGGATGTTTCTCAAACAGAAAGTATTTCCACATACAGAATGAAATACGTAAATATGCTAATGGTGTATCTTAGCACAGTCATAATCAGACTTTTACAGCATGGAAAACAGCCCTTCAGACCACTGTGTCTACAGTGGACATTCAGCATCTCAGTTCTAATCCCATTTTCCAGCAATTGGCAGATAGCCTTGTACACAATGGCAATTCAAACAATCATCGAAACACTTTACATTTTTAAATAGTTCCCACATCTGCCACCCTTTCAGGCAGCAAATCCCTGATACCCACCATCCGCTGGGCCTCATCTTAAAATTCATGCCCTTGGTTACTTACCCCTCACGAGGAAAAGGTTTCTTCCTGTCTACCTCCCTCAAATTTTGTACATCTCAGAAATCAGGTCTCCCCCACTCCCCAGCATTCTCTGCTTCAAGGAAAGACAACACCAACCTCTGTCTACCTTCACAGCTAAAGCACTCCAGCCCAGGCAACATCCTGATCAAAATCACCCCCACACCCTCTCTAACGTAATCACATTCTTCCTATAATATGCCAACCAGAACTGCATGCAGTTCTGCAGCTATGACCCAACTAACATCTTTTTGTCTTCTATTCAAGGCTTCTAATAGTTTCTGGCAAAATGGCGGCCGAGTAAGATGCTTCTGCCAGAGCTCCTCCGCTCCGCCTGCGTCTTTTTTTAAATCTCCATCTCCCCTCCGCCCTGGAGGCGAATCCTGTAGCAGTGGCAGGCGCAGGGACTGAGGCCCGGAGCAGCGCACAGGCAGCGTGGACTGGGCAGAGACTGGTACAGGGGAGGGAGTGCAGGAACTTACCTCAGAGCGGCAGAGTGCACGTACAGAGCAGTCTGGAGGCTTGCAGTGGAGTGGTGACAGCTGTTGCATTGGGGTCTGGCGCAGGCTGTCAGACAGGCCACGTGCTGAGGCCCTGTGCTGAGCTGCTGCAATGTAATGTTCATTTGAAATTTTTTTACCTGACTAATGTCAATCCTTAAATGAAGTATTAGTCATTACAGTTTTTAAAAAACTATGTAATGCAACTACTTTTGTATCCATGATTTGTACCTGGGTACTTGTACCCAAGATGGCACCATAAGGCAGACACTGTAAAAGCTTTTCACTGTTCTTCTACAATGGAGTACACATGAGAATAAAAGGATATTCTATTCTAAAAGACAAGTATCCAATATGCCTTAACCACCTGTCCCATTGCCTTCAAGGATCTGTGAAAATGCACACCATGGGCCATCTAATTTTCTGCTTTCTAGGGTCCTACCATTCAACATTCACTCTCTTGCCTGATTAGTACTAGCCCCTCACTCTTCAGGAGGAATTCCTTTTCCCGCCATTCTGCTGATATAACTAGCCTATCTATATCCTCCTTCAGTCCAAAATTTTCCAGTTCACTGTAAGCCACACCAGCAATTCTCATGTCATCTGTAAATTTATTGATCAAGCTTCCTCCGTTCATGTCTAGCTCATTAACTTACACTGCGAACAGCAAGAGGCCCACCTTCAACCCCTGCTGTGTGCCACCATATACAGACTTCCAGTCACAAAAACAACTTTTAAACATCACCTTCTAAATTCTGCCACTAAACTAATTTCAGATCCAAACTGAAAATTGCCCGGGATCCCACGAACTTTTAGCTTATTAACCAGTCTCTTGTGATCATGTCAAAAGCCTTACTGAACTCCACGTAGACCACACCCACTGCACTATCCTGATCCAGACATTAGTCTCCACCTCACAGAACTCAAACTTGTCAGGTATAATCTCCCCCCTTACAAAGCCATGCTGACTATCCTTGAATAACTCTTACCACTCGAGTGGAGATTAGCACCATCTCAATTTTCTCCAATAGATTCTCCACCATGAATGCTCGATACACTTGTCTATTGTTCCCTGGATTCTCCGAGTAAGACAGCCACATTAGCAGTCCTCCAATCCTTTAGCACCTGCATTCATTGTCCAGAGAGGATGTGCAACTTCATCTCAGGGTCCTGTGCAATTTCCTCCATTGTCTGGGATTTCTCTCATCTGAGCCTCCGGGCTTACCCAATTTTAAGCCTGCTGAAACCATTAATAGCTCCTCCAACAATTGTAAGTTTGTTCACATATCACAGTATCCTTCCCTACCCTCTATACCAACATCCTGCTTCTCAAATCATGAATATAGATCAAAAAGTACTAGTTTAAAACCTCAGCTACATTTTCTGCCTCAACACTCAGTTTGGCAATTTGGTTCCTCATGGGCCCAACTCTTTGCCCGATTATCCTCCTGTCCCTAATTACACTTAGCACATGAGAGAAAGCTTGGATTAAACTGGTATAGATAGTTTAACCAACCTTCTCGGGCAGGTTATGACATACCTCTAGACCAGGCGGCACTTGAAGCAGAAGTGGGGCACTATCACTCTGCCACAAGGCCCCTATGTAGTGCATCACTCCACAAGATACTACAGCACCGACATTCAGCTCACGCCAATGGTTTTGTCTTCAGATCCACTACTATGGATAAACAAGGGGCTAGATACTGCCAAGACTGGGACGGAGAAGGTAACAAGCAACTTGGAAAATTGCACAATTACAATAGTTTGTTGTCAATTGGAAAGTCATTAAGAAGACCATGCTGAGCATATTGCTCATTCTTTTTCCCAGACAGAACAGAATTGTCAAGGCCATCTGCCCATGGGGTCAGTTAGGTCAGTTGGTTGGACGGCTGATTTGTGATACAGAATGAATGATGCCAACAATGTGGGTTCAATTCCTATCCCTGAAGGTCACCATGAAGGAATCTCCTTCTCAACCTCTTCCTTCCTACGATGTGGTACAATTATGCTGATTTTACCTTTGCCTGACTTTAGAATAAGACAAAGACATGACACAGGTAGGGATTTTCAGCCTATTACATTTGCCCAGTTGTTTGAAACAGAAACAACTGGGAATACATTGCTTCTATTTTCCTGCACTACATTGATCTAATGATAAGGCTAACAGGAATGATTTGTATTGTTAAACCTTCAAATAAAGTACAGACAGACACAAGATCTATAAATCAAAATGCTACACCTTAAGACTACACTTCAATGCAAACATGCAATTACCAACAGAAGTCAGGTTTGGCAGATTCGTGTTAACAAACTGATAGTGAATGATCTACACTTTCATAAGCCAAGAAACCTCTTTTGGAAAAAAAAAAAGAGGGAAAGGAATATATACATGCAAAGAGTGTCAAATTTAAAGATGGGACAAACAGGCTTCAGTTCAGCATTCCAGAGAGGCACAGAAAGTACATGGACGTGCCAAAATGGTAAAGACATCCCAGAGGAAAATTCATTCTGCGTTTATTGAGGTAATGGTGCAAATGAGATGGAACAGGCAACATATGCAAAATTCTAAGCTATAGTGCAACATCATTGCATCCAGGTCAAGATTCTAGGCAAAACGCAAAGCAACAAGCAATCATGACACTTCACAGATCACTGACAAAATTGAAAATTCAAAAGCTGAGGCTCACATTGCACTGACAAAAGTTGGAGCTGATTCTATGTTGTAATTTGATCAATATAATTAAAAGGGGGAATTATTCGTTTTGAAAAGGTGATTGCTACAATACACCCTCAAGTTGGTGTGTTTACATTACAAAATATCCCTTTAGTAACATAGCACGAGATTTAGTCTGTTTGTTTGGAGTAAGGTAGAACCCTGATGTATCCGGTATAAAGCTACCAACTTCTCAAATCCCTAATAAATGACATGAACTTAGATATTTGTGTTGACCAATTCCTTCATGCTGATCTGTTAAAACAAGCACAAGGAGAAAATGCAATAAAATAGTTACCACGGAATGAGGAGCAGGAGGTATATTAAGACTCTAAAGCATTTACCATTTCTTTTAACCATTGCTAATTTTCAACCAAAAATCTCATTGCTGAACCAGATTTTGCTGGAAGGAGCATCTTTCAATAGCTTCTTCATTCACTCTTCAGCTCTAACATTGTGTGCCTCAAGTTACTGAATGTACAGGGTGCAAAGAGAAGGCAGGTATCTGGGATTTGATAAATAACAGGACAGACAGTTTATCTTCTTAGCCAACAAGATTTAAGTGTTACCAAACAGGAACAATACAGAAAAACAGGAATTATGTTTACAACAGGAGAAAGAGGGGGAAGAAACAAAAAGGATCAAAAAAAGAGAAAATGAGAGAAATCAAAGTGAACAAATTTTCTATTGCCAAGATCTCAATTTACTCACAGAAAATGATAGCTCAAGGTTTAAATTGTGCTTTTTGAGCTGGAGAAGTCAACTGAATTGCAGGAATATCTCTCTCATGTGAACAGCAAGTACTTATGTCATCAAAAATCAGACTTAACCATTTGGAGAAAGTATGATGCGAATTGATATTTAACTGCAACAAACTCATGTAACTCTCAGGAGGTCAGTGAGCTGCCATTTTTGGAAGACAAAGTGACACATTTCACAGGGTCTCTCTACCTTGCCACAAGTTGCTGGGTGATTTGCATGTTAACCAGAATGAACACTATTAAACTCTCAATTTGGCAGCAAAAATCAGAGCCGATAATTGCATCAATTGCACAAATGGTCTTGAGCAGCAAAGGCCTTGTCTAATTGTTGGTTGAGAAGTTAAGGCATAATTTCTGGTGCTCATCAATTGGCCTATGTACTTGACTCTGCAGCGCAAGAGACATTTTTATTTCTCAAGGTTATTTTCCAGAGATATTACAGGAAACAACACACCCTGCATTCATGATTAGATGATATCAGAAGCTAGGGTAGTCAAGCTGAAGCACTGTCATCGAATTCAGGAGAACAAAGATTTTCTTTCAGCAGTCATCAAGCATTGAACCAATGCAAACAAAAAAAAAGGTCAATTTCAAAAAGAATATCATTAACTAGTGACAAGATCACAATACTAACTATAATAAACTACTTTGTGACTCATACTCTGACTCCATTTCAGCAAATTACAAAAGCCAAGTTCCATACATTTTAATTTTTTTTTTTAAACACACACACAAAAAGCAGAATCTTACCACCCTGTATTTTGTGGAAACCATGTCATCAACCACTAATGATTGTTACATAATGAGTGTTGGAATCTCATCAACAGGAAATATAATGATTTCAAAGGGTCAGCAATAACGATATGAGGTCGTGAACAGATGAAATGTTTCTCTCTCAATTCTATTACAAAAGTAAAGATGTTCTAATGTTCTAAAATGACTATCCCTAAAAATTACTGGTATAATTTTGAAGTTTGCAGATGGTACTAATCTTTTCACAACAATTAGCATGCCAGCGGAAGATTTCAGGAATTTTATACTCGCAAAAACAGCAGACATCTCAAAGCCAATCATTGTTAGGGGTACAATGATCATGTTCCTAGTCATAGTATTAGGGATGAGAATCAATCATAATTGAAGAACCATTTCTGTGGATTGAAAGTTGCCAATTTTCATCCTCTCCTGAGGAAAAGGGATGGAGCAAAACCAGGAAGTTCAACTGGCCTACATCTGTTTACAGGGAATTATCTGAGTCGAGAAAGAAGGATGGAGTGACCGAAGAGATGGAGATTATTTTGCTGATTTGAAGCAAGCTAGTGAGGCTTGCAAAAGGTAGATCATCCTGGGTGATTTAAATTAAGAGGTGACTGAAGTAGTAGACAGAAATGTTTATAGATGTTATTCATCTGGAAATCCAGAAGGCAAATTCTAAAGTCACTTAAGAAACTGTCAGCTGAATTTGAAGCCTGGTTAGAAAAACGGGTGTAGTGGAACAGTGGGCAGCATTGTAAACAACATAGCTAATTAACATCATGCTTCCACCTATTGATATATTTAGATGATACTGAATTGGTAAACTGGGAAAAATGGTTTAAATGCAAATGAAAGGCAACCAATTTCAGATCTGTAAAGGATGCATAAACAGTGAAAAAGCTAGAAACAGTGGAGGCGCTGGTACATATAAATGTGTACAACTGTTATGATCTAACATTTAACTGAAAAAGCTAATGAAATGCTGATCTTCATAGCTAGAAGACCACAAAACAAGGGAGTAGTCATCTTGCTTTAGTTAGTTACACAAAGTATTGGTTAGACTTCACTTGGAATACTGTTAGCAGTTCTGAGCATCATGTCTTAAGGAGGATGTCCTGACCTTGCAGTGTGTGGGGTTGATTTACCAAGGCAACACCAGGACTTCAAGGGTTAAGCAACAAGGTCAAATTACAAAAACTGGCAACTGATTCCCAGGAATTTAAATAGCTAAGGGTGGATTTGATCATAGTTTAAAGATAAGGGGCATGAGTTGGGTAGCTCAAATGGAAATTATTTCTGCTGAATGTGGGTTGAGCAGTAGGGTACATGAAAAATTTCACAGCCAATTTGAGAATGAAATCAGGAAATATAACAAAAAAAAGTGGAAGAAGATTTGAACTTTTAAACAAGTGCCAACTGGTGTTAGAGCAATCTTTAAATTTAAGCAAAAGATTGCTATTTATGGTTGACAAAAGAAATTTTAAAAAAAAAGAAAGATATGCGTATGGAGTTAGGCCACCACACAGACATTGGAACAGCAAAGAAGAAAATAGCCTACACCTGTACATGAGTCATCAGGTTTAATGATCAATAGACACTAGTTTCCCATTCCAAAACTGCAGTGTAATGGAATCAGAATAATTTAAACAACATTTGGAATTCTGAAAAACAGCATGTGACTACGGAAGGAAATCTGTCAATTTATCTGGACTATTTCATATGGCTCTCTAGTAACACAACAATGCAATTAACCCTGAATTTCTCTCCAAAATGGCTCACAGCATATTGTGCCATCAATTTAACCAGGTATGCACTGCAAATCTCTAACATTTTTAAATCAAAGTCCAAAGTCAATTCTACTGTGGCTTACTATTCATTTTTGTGTGCATAAATTTTTCAGTTCAGCATATTATATCCATATAAAAAGTTATTGCTGATGTTCAGCACCCCACTAAGAACAGTTATGGCAATCAAAGTTGGAATAACAACATTTGCAAATCTTTGAGGGGAGGGGGTAAAAACAAGGTGGGAGAAGCAATTATTTCCTTAAATATCACTGCTGTTTGCATTACAATTCATTGGGGAAGCAGACTGGAAATGAAGCCCTACTACTCCATCAGTCATCACAAACCTCAAGATGTGTTAAGTATACAAAGTTCCCCAATTTTCAGACACACTATGGACCAGGTTTCTGTACTGAACAAGATTTACTACTTATTGGAAGTAATTACAGTCTGCCTACAGGTAAACAGTTATAAACCAATCAGCAAATATCAGTAATTTAAAAACTAATTCCATTTTAAGCAACCCCTTTCACATACAGTCAAACCAACAGGCATATCAGTCAACAGCAGTGGGGAAGAAACCTGGAAAGACAGTTCAGTAGGCTTTGTTCCCAGATTCTGTTAGTCAGGTGATCATTTTGACTACTGTTGCTGGTCTGCATGTTACTCCAGTCAGCTTTCTGCAGATGTTTCCACTGGTTGGAAAGACAAGATGGCCAATTTGACTGGTCAGTTAAAAACTTCAGCTTACAAATGTTGCAGGAAAGAAACTGGTTTTCTTCAAAGTCACAGTAGGATTTTAACAATAGAGAACAGAGACTGCTCCCGTGCTGGGGAGGGACTGAACACAAGTTCTCTCTCTCTTGTTCTAATTTGTTCCCAGCATCAAGCCGCTCAATTATCTAAGAACCAGTTTCTCTGTCATTGTCAGGCAAAAGGTACATCAATTAATCACTGATCATCACTCCATGCAATCAACTGATCACTGCTAACAAGAGCAGTGTTCACACTGGTTCAAAATCATCTGCAACTCAAACTTCAATTGTTGTTTGTTCAAATAGTTATTTGCACAATGGTTGCAGTAGAGATCAGATCATCAGTTTTTCCAAACTGCAGAATCCTTCCCAAATCACTGACTTTTTAAAAAAAAGCTGCTCTCATTTCAGAAGTTTCTTAAAAAGAACAAAAATGACAGTCCCTACACAGGCACAACTCACCTCAGTTTGCTTTAGTCTTAAAGGAGCTATGAAGGTTCTAGACCAACACAGTGGTCTATCCACTGAAATGCCAAATGATCTGCATTACAGAGTGGATTTGTGATGACAATCCAACACAACTGCACCAACATATGGACTTTCCATAAAGAATGCAAGAACAAAAAGATCATTAGGAAGAAAAGCAATACTCAGACTGTCACTGTGCACCTTCTAGCAACGTGGTTAAAGAACACTGTTGGTAGAGGTTTGTAAGGATGATTATAAAGGGAATTAAAAATGCAGCGTTTCTGTCTTTGCTGAGTTTAAGTTACAAGCAACAGTTGAAAGATGGTCTGCAGTTTGCATTCCCTACATTTTTGGTACACTCACCACAAGGGATTACTGACATTCCTTAAGCTCTTCCTCTCCCTAAAACTACACCACTTAGTTGCTATAGGGATATTTTTACAGTCATATCTAATAATATTGACATTACTGACCAGTCCAGTGTTTCTACCAGAAAAGCGGGTTCCTTTTAAAAAGATTTTAAGACACTTAGTCAAGTTGTTAGACTGCTGTTCATGAAAATCCACATTACGATCTTGGAGGGATTGCTGACCAGTAAAGATTTTTGGTAGCAAATTAATCTGAAAATCATTGAAATAAATCATGTAGTTAGAATTACACTTATTTTCCTACATCAGCTAGACATGAAATGCAATACCCTGTGATACAGTAAGTGACTTTTCCAGACAATTAAATTTTGAATGCAAACTATTCTGCTTCAGGCTTAGTACGAAACATTTAAAAATGAATTGAAATTCAACTCTGTGATTAGTACAGAAGAATCAGTGACTCAAAAACATACATACTAATACAATGTCCTCCTCTCAAACCCATATCCAAAGTGTTGTTAATTAATTCAAATAAAATCTGCCATCCTGTTATTCAGATCTCTTATTTCATCTATCAGCCATGATCAAAAATTTATCGCAAAACCATTCTGGAACAAGTCAGCACATCTCAAAATTATAAAATAGGTCACAAACGTCTGAATTTTTCCTCCAAATGAGGAGTCAGTTAGGAAAACAGTAAAGCCATGTTGACTTTAAATGCAGCTAACTTCATTTACACAGTACTCTTCCTATCTACTGGGCTTGGTATTAACTTACTGGGGCCAATGACGGGCAAGGAATCTACCCCTTGCAAACAACTTCAGCAATGTCAAAAACACTAGGTAGCCAAGCACACGAAACGCCAATTGTTTCCAAGACAGTGTACCAACAACCTTTCATGACAAGGACAATCCCATACCGCGACAATCTTTCAAAAGGAAATAGGTCACAGCCCATCACTAAACCAAATTTTTTAGTATGTGCAAATTGAGGAAAGGGTGTTACTGTCCAATGGTAAATGCCTGGAAAGGGGTAAAATAAAAAGTGTTTACCATCAATTGTCAAAAGCACCAATAATGTCAATGCATATTTTAGTCTTTGCAAGAGTTGCTAATTAACTGTCTGGCACAATAAATCTTGGAGTTAAACACTATCTCACCACGTGAAGGAACACTGAAACACACCAAACTCAACACCTTAACCTCTTGCCCCATTCCCACAAAATCTGAAATTACTTTCCCACTTGTTGATTGATAGGTGGCAATGGAACAACAAGGTGGCAAAAACCAGAAGAACTGCAGGTGCTGTAAATCAGGAGCAAAAACAGGAGTTGCTGGAAAAGCTCAGGTCCGCAGCATCTGTGAAGAAAAAGCAGAAAGTTAATGTTTTCAGGTCTAGTGACCCTTCCTCAGAACTGGGAAAGAGTCACCAGACCCAAAATGTTAACGCTCTGCTTTTTCTTCACAGATGTTGCCAGACCTGCCGAGCTTTTCCCAAGCTACTTATGATAAGGTAATAGATGTGGCAATAATCACTAAGAGGAAACATGATAATGAGCAAATAACCAGGATGTGGAGCATGTGACCAGCAACCATTCCGCACACAGTCTAGCATACAGTGGAGTGCAGTGCTTTCTTGTAACAATAGATGCTGAGCCTTTTCGGCATGTGTCTGCTTGCTCAGTAATCCATGTCCAAATAAATAGAACTGCTAAACAAATATAGGTTCAAGCACAAGATTGGCAACTTTAAGCAAGCAAACCACAAGAAGGAAGGTTATCCTGATTGCCACTCTAGGTCACCTTACCTACGAGACCCTTGATGCCTGCTCGGTGGCAGTTGATAACTCAATGCCACAACAGCTGAAAATTCCAGTTGTCATACATTCAGTTTATTTTTCATGCTGACTACAAGTGTCCATGCAGATAACACAACGGCATCCAAAAGAGGTGTCTCTAGCCATTTCTGAAGGATTACTGGCAGGTAGTTATGTCTCTGCATGGAAATCATGGCAGAAATAGCAGGGTGGGCATAGTTTTCTACTAACACAGGAGGACATACCTCCATTGCACTTCTTCCTTTACAGCCCACCCTCAAAAAAAAAACAATGCACTTGAGTAATGCCATTCTTTCTCCTTTGCAGGATTGAGGTTGGCTACTCTCCAATTACAATACATTCTGCAGAGGAAAAACAAAAGGCAACTAAATAGGACAAAATAACCTTTGATGACAGTTACAGAAGTTGTAAAAAGAAAAGGAACACCATAATTGGGGTCAATTATGTCTCCCTAAAGAACAGTTGCTTTTTTGGAGGAGAGTGTGGTGGACAAAGTAAATGGCAAGAATCAAATGACTTGGTCAGGAAGCGGAAGTATTGACAGATTTAAAATGCCGAGGATTTTGAAAGAGGTTTAAGCGTGGGTAAGGGACAGTGGACAAAAAAGACATGTAGAGGTAAGAGCAAAGAGAAAATAATGCAATGACTACAAATAACGAAAAAGAACATTGTAAAATCATTGAAAGTGAGCAGCATGGCAAATGTTTCAAAGCCTACCAGATAATGCTCCAAAAAGACTAATTTCTTCATATGTTTAAGACAGCAACTTCTAATGAAACATTGGCCGTTGATAGACATTGCTCTAGCTTCATGCTGAGCATTACTTGAATAAGACCAGAAGAGGGCTAATCATCAAGTGCTGATCCATTTAAACAAAGGGTCAAAATAGCAAACAAAATGGCAAAGCATTGCTCTGAATTTCCACTGGAAAATGCACTAGTCTACAGTTAAGAATTCTTATCTAATGATTCGGTATTAGGAATAAGCTTAACTCCTTTTAGGAGACAGTTAGGTTTGCCAGCAGCTAAAGAAAGGAACAGCTACTTCCTGTTTTCAAAAGTGCCTTTGAAAAACCATTGTAAGGGTGACTGGACATTTATTAAACTTGGAAATTCATTTAATATTTCCAGCAAACTTTTGATCAGTCAGTATTGTTTAAACAACTGCAGTGTGTGTGTTATGGACAGACCAACCCCATCAAAATATGTTAAGATAGCCTAGAAAGCACCTTTTTTTTAAAAAAAAAAAAAAAAAAAAAAATTCAGAAAAAAAGCTGAGTGCTAGGTGTTGCATTCTATATGCAATTGGATTGGTCAAGCTACCAGTCTGGAAGCAAAACACGCTTTATTCATACACTTGTTAAAATAAAAAAAAAAATTAGAACAGCTTATTTCTACTGGAAAAAAAACTTAATGAATAATGGATTAATTATTCAACTGTAACTGTTCTAATATAGTAACATTCCATAAACCACATGTTTGGCAAAGGCAAATTCAGTAACATGGATTGTCTCACTTGCAATTCTAACAGCAGGAAGAGAACCCTGGCTTTTAGTTGTGACAGACAGAAATCAGAGCTTTCACATCCAGCTTCAAGACTCCAACAACTGCTGAAAACTAAAACTACAAATCCTGATTCTATGTGAGCTTGACCCTACCCATTCAGGCTGCTTCTATTGTTCCAAGTTATTGGCTTTGGAGCAGACTGCTCAGAATCTGTCACAACTTTTCATATGTTAAAAACAAACCCAGGACAAAATGCATGTTTCAAAGCCATAGTATTGTCACACATCATTCTGAACAGATGATTTGTTCCCAAAACGAAGCTCTACCTGTTAAAATCAGTTGTAAGCAGAACTTAGAGTTTGTACCGCGAGTCCTGAATTAGTGAGGCATATATCAAACTAGACCCCAAAAACTACGTGCAAATGGTATTTGTCTCTAAGCTGTTAAATCAAGTTACCAAGGAACAAGAGAACAATGCGAAACAAAAACATAGCATTTGAAACTGACAATCAAAGTTTCTGCCAGAAAGAGAATTTATTTTAATTTTGATATAATACCGTCTCTTACTGCAAGTAAGAAAGAAAACAAAGAGGGTGATGATTGTTCCAAGCTATCAAAAGCTACTTTTATAGTAGTCAACATTTTTTTTAAAAAACAAATGAAGTTTGTACTTTTCGTAATCATCTTGATAAAAGAACATGAAGGAAGAGCCGTCAGAGGCTCATCACATTTACTGTCAGCCAGTATAGACATGGTTTATTCGAATGGGTCTGTAACTCCACTTTCTTTCTCCTAAAGTCAACCCCCAATAAACCTGGACTTCTTTGTCAATCGAAAGTGTCAAACTCGGCCTTGCATCTACTCAAATGATTCAGCCCACACTGCTCACAAGGAAGTGAATTCCAAACACCAATGGCCCTTAGGAAATAAATTCTTCTTAAACTGACTAAAGTAGGAGTACTGTTATTTTGAAGATGTACACCCTAGTTCTAGATTCCCCCAGAAGGGAAAACATTGCAGCATTTATCACGTCAAGGCTTTTAAGATTTAAGGTATTTCAGTAATATTATCCTCATTTTTTCTAAACTCCAGTGACTAAGGCTCAAACTACCCAACCTTTTATTACATAATAATTTCCTTATTCCAGAAGGAAGCTCTGAACTGCTTACAATGCAAGTAATTCCCACCTTAAGTCACCAAAATAACATACAATGTGTCCAGATGTGGTCTCACCAGTGCCCTGTGCACAGTCGTAACAAAAGACTTTTCTACTTTTACACTCTAACATCTTGCAATCAAGGTCACCATTTCATTTGCCTAATTACTCGCTTTCCCTATATTCTGACCTTTTGTGCTTCACATACAAAGGGCACCCAAGTCCTCTGTAGCCTCTATTTAAATAAATATTCTGCTTTTCTATTGTGTCAAAAGTGGACAACTTCATATTTCCCACAATCTACTAAATATTTGCCCACTCATTTTACCTGTCCTTTTGCAGATGCTTTGGATCCCACACTTGGTTTTCCTGCCCATTATCGTACCAGTAAAATTTGAATAAAACAGTCAATCCCTTTATTCTAGTCATTAATATCGATCTTAAATAGTTGAGGCCTCAGCACTTAGCACTGTGACACTCCATTAGTTGGTTTTCAATTCAAGTGATCCATTTAGCCAACTCCTTTTCTTGTTAGTCAGTTCCCAACGTAGAATATGTTCTCTTACTGTATTGTATCAAATATTATTTGTGTATAGACTCTTTATATTGCCAACTTAAAGACCTTTAGGAAATGCAAATTCATTACGAGTGTGATCTTTTGCTTCCATAAATGGAGAGCTCGGAGGCAGAAAGGGCACTTATTTGGGCAGGATAGTACAGCACCCACATTTTGTCATTTTTCCAACTCCACCAGAATAAAGCACCTGGGACAGGAGTGTTCATGGTTGACCTTCCCATCCACCAGAATAATGACCACTTAAGGACGGCAACCTCTTTATCACTGGGCAGGACTTCCATCCGAGGTCTGCTTTCCAACTGAAGGCCCACTATTGGCCTTGCCAGTGTCTGACTGGCATTAGATTCAATGGGCCTTCCCTGAAAAAGGCAGCACAGCTCTCACTGGCTGAACAAAATTCCATCTACATTTACTAGTTCCCCTTTAGCCGCCTACTTGTTACATCCTCAAAAAAACCAAAAAAAAATTTGACAAAAGAAACAACATGCTAACTGTGCTTCATTGTACAGGGATTATCTAAATGTCCTGACCTGCCACTACCTTGAAACAATAAATGTTGTCTGGTCAGATATCAGGCTCACTAGGGTACAGTTTCCTGCTTGCCACCTCCTCCTGTCTTGAACTGAGTTGCCACATTTGCAGTTTTCCAATCCACTCTGATCTTTCCACAATTTAGGGAATCTTGCAAGATTATATTCAAATGTGTCTAGTAGCCCTGCAGCCACTTCTAAGACTCTAGACTGCAGGCCATCAGGTTTTTCAGGCTTAAGTATGATTGGAATTTCCACTACATTTTCCCCATTGTATTTAAGTTCACCAACCCCGCTTCCCCCACCCCCCACCTCCTTTTAATACGATTTTTGTGTCCTCTGCCACGAACACTGATACAAAACACTTGTTCAAATCTTCTGTCCTGTCTTTGTTTCCTACAGTCTCTAATCTCACCCTCCAAAGCTATTTACTTGTTTGTATATTTATATCAGTTATTCCTGTCCAGCTTTAAATATTTTCCTACCTTTCTCCTCATGCTCCAATTCTTCCCCTTCATTATGTTTCAAATACTTTCTCAACCTTTTGGCCTACTATCAAATCACAGTATCGCACACCTTGGGTTCCAGTTTGAGCCAATCCTTATCTGTCTTAGTTAGCTAATGACTGTAAGGATGCACAATGTGGTTCATTTATGCTCGCCAGAATACTGCATGCCTTTATATGGCGGGACCCATCCTCTGCAAGGAAGGGGAAAACAGATTAAGATTTTTCATTTAATTCCAAAATTGGCCCAAGTAACTGTTCTCTATGGCAACACGTATAACCAAGCTTAACTAACCAATCAGCACCCTCCTCACAGTAGAAATTTTTGCTTTTTGAAATATGGCATTCTTGTACCTCTCCTTAGGAGTGCAAGATGAAGCTGTCGGCAGCATGGGTGTTTTTTGTTTGTTTTCCCGCCTCCCCTCTGATAATACAGAAATTAAGTATTTCTAAGTGACTAATAGCAAATTCTCTTGAGCAACTTTTTTTTTTAAAATCTCTTTTTGTGACCCATATATTGCACTGCACACACAATTTCTCCAATGCTGCTACATAGCCACTCATTTCAGGCTCATGGGAATCTCCACTTCAGAGCTGGAGTTTCTATCATATTTTAGAGAATGGGTACCCAGAGTGTTCAAAACATCTCTCATTGGGTCTGTGGAATGGACAAAACTGTTGTTCATAGAATATTTTGATTATATTGCAGTATTGCAGGACAAATGATAAAGTAGACATGATTGAAAAATAAGTGGAACGCTATTGTAGCTGTCATGATTTTATTTTTGAAATATGATTAATAACTTCCTTCATTATACCAATTGCTTTCCACAGTCTATCAAAGATTTTAACTGCAATGTCCTCCATGCACTAATAACCCTTAATTGACAGAAACCATACAAGTATTCCATCCAAAGCATCATCCTATTCGGTGAAACCCATTTAAAGACTCTTCCCCAACCATCAATACAAAATTCAACAGGACACGAATCCAAAGAATGCCTGAAGTTTTAAATAGGTCATTCATCTTTTCCAAAGCAAATTCAAGATCAAGCGAGAGCTTGAAACCACAGTAATGATAAGCACTTCACAGCATTAAAAAAGGTATTGTTGGCATGGGCCTTTTATTTAAAAAAACACTACCAAATGTTAAAATGACTACAATTTTTCGTTTTAAAAAAACATACATTCACTATGGAGGCAATGAACTCAAAAAGGTACATAATTCAAGTTCTACAGCCAAATATTCTGCACTCCAACATTGGACGTGTAGGCAAAAATACCAATAGCTGAATTTCTTCATGCTGCATTCATAGCTTGCCATATAAAATATGTTAACATACCATTATAGCTACGTTAAAAGCAGGATATTTCCCCCCCAGTTGTGTTTCTTCTGACAGTCAGTCATTTTCAGTGGGAAGTTGCTATAGTCACCAAGTGCAAGACCTAGGAGTGGGAACATTTTTCATGCTGTCCAGATTTGCATATTTTTCACATACTAAACCGGGAACAGCTTTGTTTTGAAGTTTCTTTTCCTTGAATGCATCACAGATCATCTGTCATGTGAACTAAGAATGTACAGATCTGAAAGACTGATTACTATAATCACACTCTTTCTCAGGTTTGCTTACTGGAAAAAAATAGGAGCCACGACTCATAGCTTTGTTGGAACAAAGGAAGGAATCATTGCTAATCTGTATGTAATGCTGGCTATTACCTCCAAATATTGCTCAAGCTTTGAAACACATTGCTGGCTTCATACTGATTCTGCAAAAACTAGTTATTTGAATGCGTGGACAGATGATGGGGCAGATAACTGCTGTTTAAAGAGTTTGGAAAGAAAGTAACTTTTTTTTAAAAAAAGTGACATACCATACCTACTCTCAATGTGTCCAATAAAATATAGAGTGAAAAATCAACTCTGGGCTTACCCAACATTTCTTAAAACACAAAAAAGAAAGATTAAACACTAAGTCATTTCACAATTATAAGCTGAAGAAACTGTAGAGAAACAGCTGGTGCAACATTCCATTGTCATATAATGCAAAATTTTGATTGGCAGAAAAGCACCTCGTTCAATGAATTTTTGTGGATTTGCAGCAGAATGCTAAAAAAACCTTTCAGTGCAGCATTTATTTTTTAGACAAGAATGTAACTTCAACATTTTAAGTTTTTAACTTCATAATAGAAGTCAAATTCAAATTTGAATTTAATTGACACATGATAAATTAGGTGTGATATTTGAATGAGTTTGATCATTCATAATGTGAAACATCTGCAACATTAGAGCTATTAATACAGCAGCATCAAAAATTCCTTGTTAAAAGGAACATTACAAATTGAGTGTTGTACAGTTTTTGCATCTAAAACCAGTTTGAATTATATCACAAATGAATGGGGCCATTATTTCAGATTGGGAGAAACTGTCCTAACAATGCTGCCCTGAATCACCACCTATATATTTTAAAGAAAACATAACCAAAAAAATTTTTTTGGTTATGTGCCCAATACCAGAATGAAACTAAAATTGAGAAATCCAAAAGAGCTGCCAATTGTATGAATATCAGTAATAGTGACATCTATTTAGATCAAGGTTCAGGGTTATCTAGAGCAGAGAACAGAGAACAAAGAATTCTGCCTCAAAAGAAACATAGCTAGCCTTACAGGTTCCATTAACCGACCAAGGTTACTGATCAATCATTATTACCTTGGAGTACTACAGACCTGCCTGGATCCAGTATCAGGTTTTGACTCTGCATACCAGGCATCTACTGACAACCTCATCACTCTAGGACTGTAATCACGCCAAAACAGATGCTATTTATGTATCTTCTTTAACCCCTATCCAGGAGAAAGTCACCAAGTTCTCAGAGAACAGATAAATATGTTTGAATCTGGTCTCAGTGGTCAGTAAATTCCAGAAATAAACGTAAGAAGGGAGAGTGCCATAAACACAAGGCATGAATACATTAATGCTATCCTCATATCTACAGTTGATGCACTGCATAATTCAATAAATTATGCAAACATAGCATGCTTATGCGATTAAAAAAATTCAAATTAAACCCCATCCTGTGTAATGTTTCCTTTCTACAGGAAAGTGCCTTCGTTATGAAATTAGGAGCAGTAACAATAAGGGAATGTTGCCATAACTTGCATCCTATTCAAGAAGGGATATTTTTGCTCTCTCCTGGAGATTCTTCAAGTGAAAATTGTTGATTCTTTAAAATATTTATTTGCATTGAGTAAACAAGCTGTTCTTATTTTAAAAGATGAAATATATATCTAGATATATTTTGATAATTTACAAGTTCATTTTACTGTCCAAAGGCATTGTAGTAACAATTCTATCATAGACAGCTGAAGTCCCAATATCTCTACTGTAAAACTTTTCAATGAATGAAAATTGGTGGCACATCATCTACACAGACAGAGCTTTTATTTCAGAAGTGTTGAATCAATTTAACCCTTTGCGCTCCCAGAACAGAATGGACAGCTGAACATTTACAGTACACACAGAAACACCCAGCTTCCCATTAAGCCTTCAAAATGTCCTGTTTATACCAATCAGCTCACAGTTAATCCTAGTTTCACCCACAATCGATTCTATAAACAATCACTAATACGGGTCTTAGAATCCAGAGCACCAATATTATCATTTGAAATCAGACTGGTCCAGAAATGTTAAATCTTTCCAATTCCTTGATTATACTACAAAAATAGGAACTACATTGTGATTCATAAAATACCTTCAAATTGACCAATGTATTATATTCAACATGCTCAAGAAGTAAAACTTGGGGTGGTGCCGAATAACAAAAAAAAATCCTCCAAGGATCCCCCTAACATAGCTTCAGACTGTCAAGAGTTTGATCTAGATTTGAATTCTGGTCACAAGGATAAAGGATAAAGGATAACGTATTAGAGTGTCCCAATAGGAAACAGTAACTTCTATTCAATACTTCACTGCAAATACTGTACCGGAACACGTTTCTCTAAACCGTGTATCTTACCTCATCGAAGTTATTGTCATCTTTCTTCAAGGCTTAAACAAAAAGAGAAACAGAAACATATGGTAAATTAATGCCTAGCTTGCGAGTAATTTCCCGATAATCCAAGTACCTACACTCACTTTATACCCATTACCCACACGGGCAAAGCAGACCTTTTAGAAAACCTCCATTCTGATCGCTTTTTAAACAAAAAAGGAATTCTTCTACGCACAAGTGTCTTTATAATAACGCAAGCCATTTTATTAGCGGTACTGCAGATTAGAGTATGCACAAAAGGTTCTGAATAATTTGGAGGTTTCTTCTATATTAGAGTACATCAGCAGCTTGCCTTATAAAACTAGCACCGCATAGAAGCGAACACTGTGATAACTGCGCCAGCTAGCTTTACCACGGTGAAAGTGTTCATCTTTAAGGGAGACGGGAAAAAAAAACTAACAGTCAATGGACATTTTTTAAACCTAAAGAATGAACACACTTTCCAGAAAGCGAAACTAAAGGCTACATTTCACCCAATGGTTAAAAGATCAAATGCTTCAGTAATTAATACACTCACCCAAACGACTGAAACTTTCAGACAAAGTTCTTCTCAACTTTTTCATTCTGCCGATTTTCTCAGACGACTGCTCTGAAATCATATCACACATCTCCGGCAGAATGGTCCGATCTGGTGCCTCTCTCCGAATCCTCAGTAAGTGTCTGAATGGGGGAGTCGAAAGTCAAAATATGGGTTCCCCCTTCCCCCTTCAAAACAAATAGCAGCAAGTGAGAGACGAAACAGTGGGCTTAAGTTTGAAGGCTTCCCTCCATCCTCCTGTCAAACACAGGAAGTGTGTTCACAGCCTCTCGGCGTTTTTTTTCCCCTACAAGTTCGAGATTTTCCCTCTCTCGAGAAATTCTTGGCACGCCACTAAGACAAAGTAATTCATCCAGATAAGCGGCGCTGGAATCTATTCTTCTGTATTTCGAACAAGGCGGGAGGGCAGGGGAGGGAGAAGAGAAAGAAAGAGCGAAGAGGAAGGTTTGCTGTTTGAGTGATAACCACTGTCAGCTCTGAGCCGACAGTGAACAGGCAGTTCACCCTCTCACAGCCTCACTAAGCTGGGCTGTCATTTTCTCCACAAGTCAGAGGCACTCCGGTGCACCAAAACCCATCCCCTTTCTCCCGATTGGCTCGCTTCCGCAGCCCTTCCCCCAATCTATGGGCCGACAGCACGTCAATCATTCTGCAGCCCCCCCCCCCCCCGAAGAGGCAGGCTCCAAGAGTTGGTTGCCACCCAGATATTTCTCTCAATTTTTTTGTTGTTGAACTGTTTGGCACAGTGGAGAAACATTGTTCAGCTGAAAACAGTAGGGGTTATTACCTAATTAAATGGGAAACGATTTATTTAAAATAGATGTGGAGTGTTTATATTTTATTTAAAAATTGTGTTCATAATAAACTGTGTAGAAAACCTCCCAGACCCAAGCACTCGGTTGTAAATCATCTCCAATTTATTTGTTTTGGATTGGGGAATGGCCCAATCTCATTAACTTGATGACATCACGGCTATCGACATTCGTGCTTGAATAAAAATTACAGCTATCAGAAAGTAGCCTGCAGCCAGCCTGGTAACGACACAATAACAACATCCTTAAAATAGGACAGATTTAAATTGTCTGCTTACCTAATGATGCTGATGCTCCCCATAGCTGTATAACCACAAATAGCAAGAAAACACGCTCCTGCATTTTTTCTTCTTGCTCATGCTCACTCTATTAGTTTTCTTTCAAGTTGGTCCGCCTTGGGCATTTCATCTGATGTTTCAAAACAAATCAAACGATTCCAAACTTAAGTTTATTCGCTTTAATACAGAAGCTACATCAGGTCACATTTTCACTGATAAGATGCGCAGCCAATGTTTCTTTGTTCAATTAGAAGGGGGATGTTGGGGAAAGCATATCTCCACATACTGACTGCGGTATTTTGTTTCATCTGACTTTTAATTAGTAACTTCCGTGTCAGACTTATTCGTCTTAGAAAGAGATACACTGATAATATTCAAAGTTGGCGAACTTCAAACTGTTTTTAAAGGTGTATACCGAAGAAAACGTAATGAGGATGTTTACTAATTGTATTCTAGCATTCTGGGCCCTCACCCCCCCATCACAGAACTGATGGGAGAGTAGACTAGGGGAAAGTTCACAAGGGCAACATTTCCTCCAGGCTGCAAATTACTTCATCATCAACATCGTAATTCAATCATAAAGTGGTTAAGTAGGCCACGGAGCATCAAAGCTTTTCAGTTGACGTGGATAAGGTTCTCGATCTGTAAGTATCTATGAGGCCAGGATTCTGCACATTTTTTTATATCCTGGGGAATCTTGTCATCCTTTGTTATCTGATTCTTCATTCCTGATAAAATGCTAATAAGGTTTTCTTTAATTATACAAACAAAGGCTAATTATCAAATCTGCAATAAATAGGGTGTACTAGTAGTTATCTATCAAGGGCATTAATTGAATTTTAAAAATTCACAATGTTTTCATTACAGAGGGAACCTTTCTGAATATTTTTGGGCTGCTGTCAACATGTCCTTCCAGCCAAATATGAGTGTTTGCATCAGGCATGCTTCAGTTCAAAATTTTCCCAACAATTATACTATTAAAGCATTATGACCCCACATAGTTGACTGTCACTAAGTTGCATTTGTTTCTAGAGAACATCATTACTATTCATATCCATTTCAGTCTTCAAAGGAATTTCAAATAAAAATAGATAACTTTGGCTTTATGTTGTTCTTCTCCCAATATATTTCCTTATCAATCTGTTCAAAGATGTTATTACATAAATCTGGAACAGCTAGGTCTTCAACCTGGGTCTCTGGCTCATTGAGATAGAGAGGGATTTAGAAGGGGTTGCGTTATTGCTAAAGGAGAATATCATAGCTGCATGGAGGGAGGCCATCTTGAGGGCCCATCCAGCGACACCATATAGGTAGAGCTGAGAAATAGGACGGGTACAGTCACTTTGATGGGTTTATACTACAGGCCTCCCAAAAGCCAGTGGGTGATACAGGAACCGATAATGTGGACAGATTATGGAAACATGTGAAAACAACAGGGTAGTTGTGGTGGGTGATTTTAACTTCCCCTATATTGACTGGGACAAATTTGTTTGGTGCATCAAGGAGGATTTTTGAAACAGTCCAAGTGGGAAAGAACCATACCAGACCTGGTATTGGGGAATGAGGTAAGCCACATGATCAAAGTTTCAGTGTCGGAGCATTTTGGGAACAGTGACCATAATTCTGTAGGTTTAAAATTACTTATGGGTAAGAGTACTACTCGAGTGAAAGTACTCAAATGGGGGAAGGCTAATTACCACAATATTAGGCAGGAATGGGGAAATATCGCCAAAACAGTGTGGAACTGGAGGAACACAGTAGGTCAGGCAGCATCAGAGAAGCAGAAAAGCCAATGTTTCAAGTTTACACCCTTCATCAGGACTGGCGAGGAGGAAGGGAGTGGGGCTAGAGTAAGGGAGGTGGGATGGTGATAGATGGATGCAGGTTGTGGAGATGGGCCATAGGAAGGGGGAGGTGTTGGAAGGTGAGAAAGAAGATAGATTGGTTGTGTCAGGTCAAGGAGGCGGGGATGAGAGGGAGGGTTGGACAAGGGATAAGACCGGGGGTGGGGAGATTTCAAACCTGGTGAATTCTATGTTGAGGCTATCGGGCTGTAAGCTCCCGAGGCAGAATATAAGGTGTTGTTCCTCCAGTTTACATGTAGCATCATTGTGACAGTGGACGAGGCCCAGGATGGACATGTCACCCAGGGAGTGGGAGGTCAAATTAAAATGGTTGGCAATTGGAAGGTGTTGTTGATTATTGCGTAGAGAGCGCAGGTACTCCCTGAGTCAGTCAATGAGTTTCAGCTTTGTCTCGCCGATGTAGGGGAGACCACATCAGGAGCAACAGATACAGTAGACCAGGCTGGAGGACATATAGGTGAATTCCTGTCGGATTTGGAATGATTGTTTGGTGCCTTAGATGGAGGTGACTTTGGTTCGGCCACATTTAGAGTACTGCGTACAGTTCTGGTCGCCACATTACCAAAAGGATGAGGGTGCTTTGGAGAGGGTGCAGAGGAGGTTCACCAGGATGTTGCCTGGTATGGAGGGCGCTAGCTATGAAGAAACGTTAAGTAGACTAGGATTGTTTTCATTAGAAAGACGGAGATTGAGGGGGGACCTGATTGAGGTCTACAAAATCATGAGGGGTATAGACAAGGTGGATAGCAAGAAGCTTTTTCCCAGAGTGGGGGACTCAATTACCAGGGGTCATGAGTTCAAAGTGAGAGGAGGAAAGTTTACGGGAGATATGCGTGGAAAGTTCTTTACGCAGAGGGTGGTGGGTGCCTGGAACACGTTGCCAACGGAGGTGGTAGACACAGACACGTTAGTGTCTTTTAAGATGTATCTGGACAGGTACGTGGATGGACAGGGAGGAAAGGGATATAGACCCTTAGAAAATAGATGACAGGTTTAGACAGAGGATCTCGATCAGCGCAGGCTCGGAGGGCCGAAGGGCCTGTTCCTGTGCTGTAATTTTCTTTGTTCTTTGTGAGGGGGAAAGTGTAGGGGCAGGAGTCGCACTTCCTGCGGTTGCAGGGAAAAGAGCCGGGGGTGGTGGGGTTAGTGGGGAATTGCAGACGAGGGAGTTGTGGAGAGAGCATACCTATGAAAGGCAGGTAGGGGTGGGGAGGGAAGCGTCTCTTTGGTGGTGGGGTTACTTTGCAGGTGGTAGAAATGGCAGAGGATGATGAGCTGGATGTGGAAGTGGGGGGAGTGGTATGTGAGGACCAGGGGGACTCTATTCTTATTTTTATTGGGGGGCAGGGGGTTTGAAGGTAGAAGTGTGGGAAATACAAGCGATGCAGTAGAGGGCATTATGAATCACCAGAGGGGGAATGTTACGGTCCTTGAAGTAGCGGGACATCTGGGATGTCCAGGAGTGGAATGCTCTGTCTTGGAAGCATTGGCAGCAGATGCGGAAGATTTAGGAGTGTGGGATTGCTTTCTTGCAGCAGGGTGGGTGGGTGAGAGAAGGTTTAGTCCAGGCAGCTATGGGAGTTGGGTCCGAAATTGATGTCGGTGCTGAGATGGTTACCAGAGATGGAAATGGAGACGTCCAGGAAGGGCAGGGAGGTATCGGAGATGGTCCAGGTGAATTTGAGGTTGGGGTGAAAGGTGTTAGTAAACTTGAAGAACTGTTCAAGCTCACCATGGGAGCACGAGGCAGCACTGATACAGTCATCAATGTAGCAGAGGAAGACGTGAGGAATGATGCCGATGTAACTGCAGAAAAGGGACTGTTTCATGTATCCTACGAAGAGGCAGACATAGATCAGACCCATGCTGGTGCCCATAGCTACCCCTTTAGTTTGTAGGAAGTGGGAGGAGTTAAAGAAAAATTTATTGAGGGGAAGGACAAGTTCCGTTCAGCAAAAGAGAGTATCGGTGGAGGGGGATAGGCTGGACCTGCAGGAGAGGAAGAAGCGGAGGGCTTTTAGGCCCTCCTCATGGGGGATACTGGTGTAGATAATGGATATCCATGGTGAAGGTGAGGCGTTGGAGGCCAGGGAATTGAAAGCCTTATAGGTGGGGAGTTCCTGGACCGGGGGGATAAAACGGAGTCGAGGTAAGCGGAGATAAGTTCAGTGGGGCAGGAGCAGGCAGAGACAACGGGTCGGCCAGGGCAGTCAGGTTTGTGGATTTTGGGAAGGAGATAGAAACGGGCGGTGCGAGGTTGGGGAACAATGAGGTTGGAGGCTGTGGGTGGGAGGTCTCCTGAAGTAATGAGGTTGTTGATGGTCCAGGAGATGATGGTTTGGTGATCGGGGTGGGGTCATAATCGAGGGCACAGTAGGAGAAATTGTCCGAGAGTTGGCGCCTGGCCTCGGAGATGTAGAGATCAGTACACCTTACCACCACCGTGCGTCCTTATCTGCGGGTTTGACGGTGAGGGTGGGGTTGGAGCGGAGGGCTGCATGTTCTGTTGTGGGAGGGAGGTTGGAGTGAGTGGGAGGGGTGGAGAGAATTAGGCAATTGATGTCACAACGGCCGTTCAGATGAAGACGTAAAGGGAGGTTAGGAGGCCGTGGGGTGGTATCCAGAGGATGGGGTTTGTTGGAAGTGGGAGTATGGGTTGTTAGAGGGAGGGTTAGACTCCCGGTCAAAGAAATAGGTGCGGAGGTGGTGGAAAAAGCGCAGGGGGGAGGCAACAAAAAAAAAACTCCAACACCTACAGTTCTTGCTATCTCTGAGTGATTCTACTCCAGCGTCTGCAGTTCTTGCTATCTCCATAAGGGAATATGGATTGGGGTGGCCATTTGAGTATAAGTTCGCATCTGTCATGTGGGAATCTTTTAAAGGCCAGTTGATTACAGTTCAGGACTTGCAATGTTCCTGTGAAAAAGAAAGAAAAGGATGGCAAAATTTGAAAATTTTGGTTGACAAGAGAAATTGAGTTCTTAATCAAAAAGACAAAAGGAAGCATATATAAGATTTAGGAAACTAAAGAAAAACAGAGGTCTCAAAGAATACAAAGATAACAGGAAAGAACTCAAACAAGGAGTTAAAAGGAGCCATGAAATGTCCTTGGTAAGTAGAATTAAAATAATAATGTGTGAATAGGCAGGGAATAGAGGGATACGGACTGCATAGAGGCAAAAGCTTTTTAATTTAGAAAGGCATCATCTGTCGGTGCAGACTTTGTGGGCCAAAGTTTTTTGTTCTTTTTTGCTCAGTATGGTTTCCGCCAGTGTCTTTAAGCTCCTGACCTCATTTTGGCCTTGGTCCAAACATGAGTAAAAAAGCTGAATTTCAGAGTTGAGGTGACCGTGACTGACCTTGACATGAGGGCTGCATTTGACAAGTATGGCATCAAGGAACCCAAGAAAACTCGAATCAATGGGAATTAGTGGGTAAAGTCTCCACTGGTTGGAGTCATACCTGGCACAAAGAAAGATGGTTGTAGTTATTGGAGGTCAGTCATCTCAGCTCCAGGACATCTCCGCGTGCATTTCTCAGGATAGTGTGCTAGGCGCCAACATCTTCACCTGCGAATCGATGACTTTCCCTTCATTATAAGGTCCGAAATGGGAACGTTTACTGATGATTGTACAATGTTCAGCACCGTTCATGATTTCTCAGATATGGAAATATGTCCATATGCCAGAAGACCTGGACAATTTCCTGGACAGTAAATGGCAAGTAACATTCCTGCCACACAACGAACAAGCAATGACCACCTCCAACAAAACAAAAGCTAACAAATTCTCCTGTGTCTATTCTCCTGTCCAGCGTTTACAAGGCACAAGTCAGGAGTGTTTTGGAATGCCTTTCACCTGCCTGAATGAGTGCTGCTCCAACAACACTCAAGAAGCTTAACACCATCCTAGACAAAGTATCCTGCTCTATTGGTACACTATTCGTATCCTTTGACATTCACGCAACCCCACCCATCACCTACAAGATGCACTGCATTAGCTCACCAAGGCCTGTATAACAGTACCTTCCAAACCCTTGAGCTTGGTGACCTAGGGTGAACAAAGGCAAGAGATGGATGTAAGTACCACAAGTAACCCTCCAAGTCACGTATCATTCTCACTTGGAACTTTGTGTTCTTTCACTATCACTGGGTGAAAATGCTAGAACTCCCTTCTGAACAGCACTTTGGGTATCTCCACACCACAAGGACTACAGTGTCTTAAGAAGGCAGTTTGCCAGCAGCTTCTCCATGGTAATTAGAAATGGGCAATGAGCGCTGGCTGAGCCAGTATGCCCAGCTTCCCTTGAATGAATATAAAAAGAAAATGTACACTTATAAAACCTAGTTCTAACTCACCATCACCCCTCTGAATCCCACTATTATTGCTAAATTTTCAGATTGGTTATCTGACATCCAGTGAGCAGAACTTTCCTTCACCACATTAACACAGTAGCTACAAGAGCAGGCCAGAAGCTAGACAATACTGCGGCGAGTAACTCACCTCCTGACTCTTCAAAGCCTGTCCACCCTCTACAAGGCACAAGTCAGGAGTGTGATGAAATACTCCCCACTTGCCTGGATGAGTGAAGCCCCAACAACACTCAAGAAGTTTGACACCATCCAGGACAAAGCAGCCCACTGGATTGGCACTACATCCAGGAGCATCCACTCCCTCCACCACCGAAGCGCAATAGCAGCAGTGTGTACTATCTACGAGATGCAGTGCAGAAATTCATCAAAGATCCTCAGACAACACCTTCCAAACCCACAATCTATTCCATCTAGAAGGACAAGGGCAGCAGACATATGGGAACACCACCACCTCCAAGTTCACCTCCAAGTCACTCACCATCCTGACGTGGAAATATGTCGCTGTTCCTTCACTGTAGCTGGGTCAAAATCCTGGAATTCTCTCCCTAATAGCATTATGGGTCAACCCACAGCAGGAGGACTGCAGTGGTTCAAGAAGGCAACTCACCACCACCTTCTCAAGGGCAATTAGGGATGTGCAAGAAATGCTGACCCAGCCAGCAACGCTCACATCCCACAACGAATAGAGAATTAAAAGAAATTAAATACTGGGAACATTAAGAAATTGTTTTTGGTCCAATCACCATTATCTACCTGCTGATTCCACTCACCTACCTAAGCTGAAACCACATTGATAACAATCTTGGGTTTATATTTGACCCTAAGCAGAGCTTCTGACCACAACATTACTAAACCCACCTGTCCAGATCTCTATCTATCATCCAATAATTGATTGATTGATTGATTTGATTTATTGTCGCATGTACTAAGTGAAAAGCTTTGTTTGCGAGCAGGACAGGCAGATCATAGTAAGCAAAGACATACAGATCATAGGGGGAAAAAAAAACTTGGACAGAGTAAAGCACACGGGCTACACGGTGCGCTAGGCAAGATTACGTTGACAAGATCAGCATTATTTGAAGTTAGAGAGTCCATTCATTAGTCTAATAACGACAAGAAGAAGCTGTTCTTGAACCTGCAGGTACACGTGTTCAGGCTTCTGTATCTTCTGCCTGCATTACCGGGGTGGGATGGGTCTTTGATGATGTTGGCAGCCTTTCTGCAGCAATGAGATGTGTAAATGGAGTCTCCATGGATGGGAGGTTAGGAGATGGGAATTTGGCCCCTCCCTTAGCTCACCTACTGAATAACATCACAATTGTGTGGGACGAATGAATGGAACCAAATGGTCTTTTCCTGTTTGTATATACAAAATGTAAAATCCTTTAAGATACTTCCTAAAACCTACCTCTGTGTTGAAACCTTTGGCCCTAACATGTGACTTGGCATCCAATTTTGTTTTATGATGCTCTTGTGAGATAATTTGGAATTTTTATTACATTAAAAGGTGTAAAAATACAAGTTGTTATTGTTGTATTCTGACAGTTGGAATTAACGGCCTGAAGTAAAGACCTAGAGTTGGCCCTGGAATACTTGTTCTTTCACTCCTACTGATGAAAAATCACGTTTTTTGAAGCAATCTAGCAAACAAAATGCTATCAGTCTTTTTAGCTTCTCAGAAAAGGGGTAATGGCTCACATTTATCAGCTTGCACAGTATACCACTTTGCAATGTGAACATATAAACAGGAAAAGACTGATCTGCCCACACAATTGTAATGTCTTATATATCACAATCTGCACTCCATCTAAAACCATGTGATCACCTTCTTAATTCAGAGAAAAATGAAATGAAAGTCCTGTCTAACTCTAATTGATAATCAAAACTAGTTCAGGAGATTATGCTGGCCCTGATTCTGCAGTATCCATATTCTACATTGGGGGATCTGCACCCCCAGCTAGAAATGGGTCCCGCTCTTGCTTGAAAAAAATCAGCAAATCAGCATTTGCTGCACAAGTTGGCAGCCTGTTTCACAGCACCACTTTTCTCTGAGAAAGAGCCACCTCCTGACATCGACTTTAAATCTGGTTTTGCTTGAATTAAAATCATGACTGCTGGACCGTGCCAGAAGCTGTGGCAAGAAGGTGCAGTATTTTTTTAACATTCTGAACGTGTTGGCAGCCATCAAAGAAGCTGTATTTTAAAAACCGAAAGAACTGCAGATGTTGTAAATCAGGAACAAAAACAGAAGTTGCTGGAAAAGCTCAGCAGGTCTGGCAGCATCTGTGAAGAAAGAAAATCAGAGTTGACGTTTCAGGTCCGGTGACCCTTCCTCAGAACTGTTGTTGTTGAAGCAGTATGTTAGTTGAATTATGAACAAAAGACTTCTATCTTTCTCTGACAGTATGTTTTTTGGATTCAGCTTTGTTTCCTGTCTCTATTTTAGACCCTCACTTTCTGAAACTATGGGGCACATTTGTATTGATGTACATTTGTAGCAGTACATTCTGTACTCCAGTGCACAGAGAGAAACCCCACAGGGTGCAGAACTCCTTCATTTACATTCTGCTATTATGTTACCGATGTAATTTGGAGTTATACGTGCAGACACATAGGGGCCAGGGTTTAGGATTTCCTGGAGAGGCACTTTGTGTGCAGGTGCAGTGCCTGGTTTACTTTAGCACATTGTGGACATTGCAGGGGAAGCAAAACCGGCCTATTGCAGCCAACAGGACATCTGCAGCTGCACTTTCTATTGGCTACAAACTGGCCAATTCCGCTTCCTCTGCTGCATAGTGTACAAAGTTAAGTTACGGTTCTGCCAATTTCCAAGGGGCAGGGAAGGTAGAGCCCTTTGCTGAGAGAGCCTGTGAGGGTATACTGAAGGACACGGGGCTCGATGTCATTTTTAGACGTAATCAGGACCCTCTTCATTAATCTGTTCATAAGGGTCAAGCTGGTGAATGCAGTTTCTACGGTAAAGGGGTATTCGTCCCAGATGGGAAAGAGCTCCAGTGCCTTGGGGAAGTTTGTGAAGGTAAAGGACAGCTGTACCATAACTGCGATACAGAAACTGACCTTTTCATCAACCATGGGCTCAATGAGGCACAGAGATCATAACTCTTCAGAAGGAAATCCAAAATCAACCATACCACTCCTGTTACTTTGCTATGAAGCTATCCCCTCAATGGTCACTTGAAATGTCAAGCAGAGAGCTGAAATGCATCCCACAACTGAGCTTACTGGGCAGTTTGATTTGATATGTTTTATGGAAAAACAAGAAAGCAGATTACTACCTGAATGGCTGTAAATTGGAAGAAGGGATGTGTAGCGGGACCTGGGTGTCCTTGTGCACCAGGCACTGAAAGTAAACATGCAGGTGCTGCAGGCGGTAAAGAAGGCAAATGGTATATTGGCCTTCATTACGAGAGGTTTCAAGTACAGGAGCAAAGATGTGTTGTTGCAGATATACAGGGCCTTGGTGGGGCCACACCTGGAATATTGTGTGCAGTTTTGGTCTCCTTTTCTGAGGAAGGATGCTCTTACTCTCGAGGGAGTGCAGCAAAGGTTTACCAGGCTGATTCTGTAGATGGTGGGACTGACGTATGAGGAGAGATTGACTAGGTTAGGATTGTTTTCCCTGGTATTCAGACAAATGAGGGCTGTCTCATAGAGATTTATAAAATTCTAACAGGACTAGACAGGGTAGGTGCAGGGAGGATGTTTCCGATGGTGGGTGTGTCCAGAACCAGAGGGTCACAGTCTGAGGATTTGGAGTAGACCATTAAGGACGGAGATGAAGAGACATTTCTACACCCAAAGAGCGGTGAGCCTGTGGAATTCATTACCACAGGAAGTAGTTGATGTCGAAACATTGAATGTATTCTAGAGGCGGCTATATATAGCACTTGGGGTGAAGGGGATCAAAGGTAATGGGGAGAAAGCAGGATTAGGCTATTGAGTTGGACGATCTGTCATTATCATGATGAATGGCCTCCTCCTGCTCCTATCTTCTATGTTTCTATGACAGGCCTCTAATCATTCCCCTTGTTTTGTAATAATACAGCATGTGGCTACATTGTATTGGGCTGATTCAGTTCAGCCTTCTCCATCATCTTTAAGGAAAAACAAAGCCAGGGATATCTCCCGGGACATCAATCATGAAGTGTTCAATATTGAGCCACTCGGGTTATATAATTTCTTACATAGCTAATTGGCTTTGAGATGGTGGTCTAATTACAGCTGCAGGAGTAAGAGCTGCTATTTTCAAGACTGGTCTATTTATAAATACCTTTTCAGTAGATGTTTCAAAGCTTCATGAATGGTAGTGCTTATGATACTTCTTATCTCATGGACCATGATAGTGTTACAACAAATGGCAAGACGCATAATGTGAGAAATGACCAGGATCCACATGATTTGAGTAGAGGTAAATATTTCTGACACTCTCCTGATGGTGATATTTTGCTGACTTTCATGATCCTTGCATGATGGCTGTATGGTCATGACACAGAGCAGTTCTTCTGAGCCACTATTGGGAAGATGTCTCCATTGTCAACCTGTACAAGGAGAAATAAGCTCTCCAACTTCTAATAACCACAGAGGAATTATCCCCTCTCTATCACTGACAAAATCATTGCCATAATCCTTCTGAACCACTTAGTTCAACATCTCAACTAGGATCTGCTGCTGCAAAACAGCATGTTATGGAAAAGGTCGAGAAACCTCTGATATTCTGCTTGTAACTATCCAGCTCCCAGAGAAATGCCAAGAAATGAACATATTCTCACGATATTTGTTTACATGACTGAAGGCTTCACGCAGTCAGCACTGGCAGCCTTTGGAAGGTAATGGAGAAATTTAATTGCCCAGTGAAATTTCTCATAATAATTCAGCAGCTCCATGCCAACATGCCCACCTGTGTCATGGATGATGGTGAGTCTACTGACTCATTTCAGTCATTAGAGGAGTTAGGCTGAGGTGGGCACTTGCACCAATCCTCTTCATCATGACTTCAGTAGATTTAGGGCATTAATTCATTATGGACAGGAATTTTTGTGGCCATAGTTGTAACTCCAGGATGGTAAATTTCCTCTCTGGTTAGACTCCTGCAGTGTGGCTGTAGGACATTGTTCTAGGCGAGGCTGAGCATGCAAAGGTCATGGTGCACAAATGAATGAATAGTTGGGTAGGAAAGGGGATGTGGTCCTGCAATCAGGCTTTAGAGAGCTAAGTGGAAATTTAGTTCTGCAGGAGCTCAAATGTTGTTATCTCTGGATTACCAGTCCAGTGACAATACCATTATATCACTGCATCCTATTTCTGTAGTCACTTGTACATGGCTCTCGGAGTAATCTAGTGAGGTAGATAATATTCTGGGGAGCCCTGATTGAAATGACCACAGCAGATGTTTGATTTTGAATTCAATAAACATCTGGAATTAAAAGGCCAGTGATGACCGTGAAACCATTGTCAATTTTCCTAAAAATCCATCAATTTACCGATATCCTTTCAGGAAGGAAACCTACCATCATACCTGGTCTGGCCTACATGTGACTCCAGACCAACAGCAACACGGTTGACTCTTAAGTGCCCTCTGAAATGACCTAGCAAACCACTCAGTTGTGTCAATCATTAAAGGTATCAAGAAGGCATGAAACTGACTAAGGTACTGAAACTAACACTGACAAGCACGGCTCTGTCGATCCTGCAGTGTTCTCCTTACCAACATCTGGGAGCTAGTGCTAACAATGGGAGAGCTGTCTCACAGACGAGTCAAGCAACAGCCTGACATAACCATAGTCATGGAATCATACCTTATAGACAGTGTCCTAGACACCACCATCATCATTCCTGAGTGCATCCTGTTCCACTGACAGGACAGACCCACAGACCTTGTGGCACAGTGATATAGACTAAGTGGGATGTTGCACTGGGAGTCTTCAACTTTGACTACAGACCCCATGAAGTCTCATGGCATCATGTCAAATATGGGGAAGGAAGCCTTCAGCTGTCTATCACATATCTCCGCCACTCGCCTGATGAATGAGTGGTCCATCATGTTGAACAACACTTGGAGGAAGCGCTGAGGGTGGAAAGGATACAGAATCTAGTCTGGATGGGGGACTTCAAAACCTATGACTAAGAGTGGCTCAGCAGCAGCACTACTGATACCGTTATATCTGGAACAGAAGAAGACATTACATCACTGCAATGGATTGGCTGTTCCATTTCAAAGGATTTAATCCTCAGTTTTATAACTTTTTTTTCCCTTAATGATTTTTCTGATTGTGGAATTCACTGCAGCTACAGCCAAGGTCAAGAAAAAATGACCTCAAGTTCATGCAGCCAGATTTTTAAAACCTCCGTGTGACATGAGATTTGTACATGAGAGACAACCCAAAGATCGTGAAGCAGGGCTTCTTTATCTACTGGCATCAGGTCATTACAAACATGAAGGAAATTAAGGGCTATAAAAGGATATATTTACAGAAAGTACATGGAGCGGCCATGTGCGCATTGAGCTGAAGGATTCCTTTTTACTTTCCTTCCCATGAGCTGTTTCCCACCGGAGACACACTTTCTTCTCAGAGAGAGACCATGTGAATGCTCCTGCTTTTCTGTCTCACCATCACTACCTTATGCTGGAGTTCCTATTATATATGAACAAAGACATGTGAACTATCCAATCATTGTATAGGTTGTTTTGCCCCCAGTGCAGAATTTTAAGCTGGAAGTAGTTATTTCAGTGGCTGTTAATCTGGGCAGCCTGTTGTGCCTGCATTAATTTTAAACACTCATGCACAGATAGCAGAACTTGGGAATTGAATTTCATTCATTCTTTTTCTCTGTTTGCGCTTCTTAATTTCTATGTTCATCTCACTCCCTGGAGACGTTTAGTCGGCTGGGAGAGATGTTGGCTGCACTGGGGGATTTAAATCACTTCAGTGTTCTGCAGGAGCAGTGCTAACCAGGTCAATTTCAAAGGTTGCTTTGGGGTTAGATCTGAGCATTGCATGATCCTATCAGTGGTTTAGGAACAGGGGAATGACTGTAAGGGGTGAGACAGAGGGACATTCCCCAGCTACTAAAATACTGCAATGGAGATCAAGAAAAGTTGACCCAATATTCCTCTACGTTTGTGACAGTCTACCAAGTTACACCAAAGTCTGGATTTCAACAAAAATAATGTTTTTCTTGCATCATTTTCTTACCCCAAAAAGATGGCACTGGATGCAAGGGGAGGTAAGGGAGGCTTTTGACACCATCCCCTTCCATGCATAGAAATGTGAGTCACTTGAATACGATTCAAATCTTTATTCTATAATAACATGGAAAACACCACAATGAACATGTGAGATAACAAGGTGTAGAGCTGGATGAACACAGCAGGCCAAGCAGCATCAGCGGAGCAGGAAGGCTGACGTTTTGGGCCTAGACCCTGCTGCTAACAATGAACATGTGACTCTGCATGTTTTCATTTAGAGTTTATTGCTGCAATCATAAAGGGAGGAGAGACTAGAGGTTGGGGGTGGCAGATGGAGTTTATTTTAGATAAATGCAAGGTGTTGCATTTTAGTAAGGCAAACCAGGGCAAGACTTACACAGTTAATCCTGAGGATTATTGATGAACAGGGAGAATGAGGGGTTCAGGTATATAGTTCCTTAAAAGTGGCATCACAGGTAGACAGGATAGTGAAGAACGTGATTGGCACACTTGCCTTCATTAGTCAGAGCACTGAATATAGGAATTGGAACATCATGTTGCAGCTATACAAGACATTGATGAGGCCTCTTTAGAATACTGTGTTCTATTCTGGTTGCCTTGCTATAGAAAGAATGTTGCTAAACTGGAAAGAGTACAGAAAAAATTTACAAGGATGTTACTGAGACCAGAGGGTTTGAGTTATAAAGACAGGCTGGATATGCTGGGACTTTTTACCCTGGAGCATTAGAGGCTGAGGGGTAACTTTATAGAATTTTATAAAATCACGAAGAGCATAGGTAGGGTTAATAGTTAAGGTCTTTTTCTGAGGGTAGGGGAGTCCAAAGGTAGAGAGCATAGGTTTACGGTGAGAGGGGAAAGATTTAAAAGTGACCTGCAGGGCAATTCTTTCACACAGAGGGTGGTGTGTGTATGGAATGAGCTGCCAGAGGAAATGGTAGAGGTGAGTACAGTTACAACATTTAAAAGACATTTGGACAGATACATGAATAGGAAAGGTTTAGAGGGATACGGGCCAAAAGCAGGCAAATGGGACCAGTTCTGTTTTGGATACTTGATCAGAATGGACAAGTTGCACCGAAGGGTCTGTTTCATTGCTATATGACTCTATCTGAAGACGGAGAGTGAGGGAGTAGGGACTGATAGCATAGGGAGTCAGAGGTGGTAGATGTGAGGGTAAGAGATTCAGGAGCATGTGAGGTACAGACCTCTGGGGGCAAACAGTGAGCCTATCACCTGTAAATGCAGGTGAGAAGCAGGCTATGTTTGGAGGAGGAGCTGGGAATGTTAGTTCAGTGATAGCAGGGACTGCCGATGCTGGAGAATCTGAGATAACAAGGTGTGGAGCTGGATGAACACAGCAGGCCAAGCAGCATCAGAGGAGCAGGAAGGCTGACGTTTCAGGTCTAGATTTTCTGATGAAGGGTCTAGATCCAAAACGTCAGCTTTCCTGCTCCTCCGATGCTGCTTGTCCTGCTGTGTTCATACAGCTCCGCACCTTGTCATCTGGGAATGTAAGTTGCTGTGTGACCATGCTGCCAGGCTTATTGTTGGCTGTGTCTGGGTCTTGTCGGTTTTATCATGGGATGAAGAACCCATAAAGGGCTCTGCAAGGGAGGACAAAAGAAAGGGGCTGCAAAGGAAAAGGGAAGAAAAGGTTGCACAGCTTGCTGGGAGATAAAGGCTGCTGGCTTGTGGGTGTGGGAGGTGGCGAGGGATAAGAAAGGTGTCAATGGAAATGAGATTAGAATAAGGAAGCTGTAAGTATAAGTAGGACTGGGATGGGTTGTGGTGTGGTGGGGAGCAGGCGTAAAAAGATAGCGAGAACTGTTTAAATCCTGCCAACAAAAGAATACTCAGCTAATCCAGAGCCAGGAAAACTTAAATTGTGAACAAATTAATTAATATTGAGCTCACCAGTTTGTAGAAGATGTGTTTAGAGTGGTAGCCTTTTTGTGTAGAAGTGTGTGCCAGTTATTTTGAAAACAATTGTTGTTAACTTATGAAGACGGAAAGACAGAAGGGTCTGAGGAAGGGTCACTCAACCAAAGTGTTAATTCTGATTTACAGACCTGCTGAGCTTTCCCATCAATTTCTGCTTTCATTGCTGTTGTTAACTTATGTCTGTTGTCATTGTGCCAATCTAAATACTGTGCTTTGAGGAAGTTAGTGTGTTGAACGGTATGTTGATAATTGAAAATAATGATAAATTCTTCTAATTGTGCTTCTGTGCCAATTCAAATACTCTGTACATCCACACAAATCCATTAGGTAATGTTACTACATGACTGTATCATCTCATACACAAGTTAGTGAGAATGAAAAAGGAGCTTCTGAAAACCAGGAAGTAGCCTTCAAGTAAATCTCAAGAAGAGTCCTTAGAGAAATTATCATTACTTTGATGCCTGTTGCCAATGTATAATGCAGCAACATAGTGAAGACGAGCAACACCAATTGTGCAGCACTGACGTCAGTGGGCCAACTCAAGCTTGACAGTCACAACCTGTGCATTTACAATTTATATTTTATGGTTTTAGTTTAAAAAAATCACTCACCAAGAAACTTTCAGTGCCTCCTTTTGCATTGGCACCCAACTAGCCATGCATCCAAAGCCCCTTCTGCATTCTCAGGCAATATTGTCATGTAAATGGGCTTTTAATGAAAAAAGAATGCATTAAATAATTGGACAGATTGTGAAATTGTTCAAAAGAGTATTAATATGAAATCTGTCTTCATGGTGTTGTCACTTATCAAGTATTATCTAAAAAATTATGAGATATTTCAAGGAGATTATGTTATAACATTTGAAGTGATTAATAAATCATTTATTATCTTTTTCTGTCAGGTTTTGTTTTTTGCATCACTTTAGTAGCTCAGTTTGATTTTTTTTTCCTTTATTTGTTCACGGGATGAGGGCGTCACTGACAAGGCCAGCATTTTTTACCCATCCCTAATTGCCCAGAAGGCAGTTCAGAGTCAACCACATTGCTGTGGGTCTGGAGTCACATGTAGGCCAGACCAGGTAAGGATGGCAGCTTCCTTCCCTAAAGGACATTAGTGAACCAGATGGGTTTTTCCCAACACTCAACAATGGTCATCATTAGATTCTTAATTAATATGAATTATTCCACCATCTGCCACGGTGGGATTCAAACCCAGGTCCGCAGATTGTTATCTGGGTCTCTGGATTAACAGTCCAGTGATAATACCATTAGGTCATCGCCTCCCCGTATGTCATATATTTTAAGATTAGGCTTTTGCCATAGTACTTATTAAACCAATAGCAATATCTTAACTGTACCATGCCATTAAACACATCAAATTCATTACACAACACATAACAGAGTGCTAGCTCTTTTTCAGGCTCTGTTCATTATTTTGTAAGTCTGATTACAATCTTCACACACAGCAATACTAGAAGATGTGTGTTGTGGTAACAATTAGCCATGACTTCATCATGAAACACTCTTTAAAGTAGGTGATACTAAACATTCTAGCTAACATACTTATAGTCCAAAGGTGTCAGCTATGCTCAATGGTAGCATGCTTATCCATCGTTAACAAGGCCATGGGTTCAAATCCCATGCTGGAAACTTAAGCAAATAATCTAGCTTGATATTTCACTAAGGAAGGGCACCGTTACTGGAGTTGTCACTTTTTGCATGAGGCATTAACAGAGGCCTTCTCTGCTCTGTCAGGTAAAATAAACAACCGTTAAATTATTTGCAGAAGAGTAGGAGAATCCTTGTGGTGTCCTTGCCAACCTACGACCATAACTAATCAAAATAAGTCACAAATCTCATTATGTTTCCGAGGCTTGGCAGTGTATATATTTTCTATCTTATTTACTTTCGTTACAACAATGTGGCTCAAAAGCTGCCTATAAAGTATTTTGGTATGCTCTGGAGTTGTGAAAGATCCTACATAAATGCAAGTAATTTCCTTGTCTAACCAATGTGACAAAGCATGATTTTATGAAAAAAAAACAGAACTTGGCATTGATCATAGAAACATCAAATAAAAACAAGCTGCAGTTTACCAAAAGAGCCTTGGAATTATCAGTCTGGCCAGCTTAAAACAAGGATGTTTTAGATTGTAATTATGCTGGGGAAAGGAAACGAAGTGGACACACATGCCTTCAGGTTCTTGCGAAGATTTGTCTACCACAAACACTCACAAGGACCAAAGACCCCATACCTATGACATATAAATTCTTGGAAGTGCAGGGTCGGATTAGAACAAAATAGCATGGATTTAGTAAGGGGTGGTCGTTTCTGACAAACCTGTTAGAATTCTTTGAAGAGGTAACAAGTAGGTTAGACCAGGGAAACCCAGTGGATGTTATCTATCTAGACTTCCAAAAGGCCTTTGATAAGGTGCCTCATGGGAGGCTGCTGAGTAAGGTGAGGGCCCATGGTGTTCGAGGTGAGTTACTGGCATGGATTGAGGATTGGCTGTCTGACAGAAGGCGGAGAGTTGGGATAAAAGGCTCTTTTTCGGAATGGCAACCGGTGACAAGTGGTGTCCCGCAAGGTTCAGTGTTGGGGCCGCAGCTGTTCACTTTATATATTAATGATCTGGATGAAGGGACTGGGGGCATTCTGGCGAAGTTTGCCGATGATACAAAGTTGGGTGGACAGGCAGGTAGTACGGAGGAGGTGGGGAGGCTGCAGAATCATTTAGACAGTTTAGGAGAGCGGTCCAGGAAATGGCTGATGAAATTCAACGTGAGCAAATGCGAGGTCTTGCACTTTGGAAAAAAGAATACGGGCATGGACTATTTTCTGAACGGTGAGAAAATTCATAAAGCCAAAGTACAAAGGGATCTGGGAGTGCTAGTACAGGATTCTCTAAAGGTTAACTTGCAGGTTGAGTCCGTGATTAAGAAAGCGAATGGAATGTTGTCATTTATCTCAAGAGGGTTGGAATATAAAAGCAGCGATGTGCTTCTGAGACTTTATAAAGCTCTAGTTAGACCCCATTTAGAATACTGTGTCCCATTTTGGGCCCCACACCTCAGGAAGGACATACTGGCACTGGAGCGTGTCCAGCGGAGATTCACACGGATGATCCCTGTACTGGTAGGCCTAACATACAATGAACGGCTGAGGATCCTGGGATTGTATTCATTAGGGTTTAGAAGGTTGAGGGGAGATCTAATAGAAACTTACAAGATAATGCATGGCTTAGAAAGGGTGGACGCTGGGAAGTTGTTTCCGTTAGGTGGGGATACTAGGACCCGTGGGCACAGCCGTAGAATTAGAGGGGGTCAATTCAGAACGGAAATGAGGAGACATTTCTTCAGCCAGAGAGTGGTGGGCCTGTGGAATTCATTGCCACGGAGCACAGTGGAGGCCAGGACGTCGAATGTCTTCAAGGCAGAGATTGATAAATTCTTGATCTTGCAAGGAATCAAGGGCTATAGGGAGAGTGCAGGTAAGTGGAGTTGAAATGCCTGTCAGCCATGATTAAATGGTGGAGTGGACTCGTTGGGCCGAATGGCCTTACTTCTATTCCTATGTCTTATGGTCTTATGCAGGACCAACGAAATGTACAAAATACCATGCAAGGACCGCCAAAAACATTACATCAGCCTGACAGGAAGGAAACTAGACATCAGGATACATGAACACCGGCTAGCAGCAAAAAGACATGACGAACTTTCCCTCATTTCAGTATGCGCAGAAAACGAAGACCATCAATTTAACTGGCATGATGTGACCATCCTCGTTCAAGCCAACCATAGACACACCCAGGAATTCCTAGAGGCCTGGTTCTCCGCCCATAATGCAATCAAAAAACATGTGGAGTTAGACCCCATATACAAACCCTTGCGAAAAGGAACTGGAAATGACACAAAACACTTCAATAGACCAGATCATATAAATACTAAGCGGAGCAGAACTACATCGCTTCATCGGAGGCCGCACTGATGATGTTACCTAGCGTGGTGACGAAACATCTGCACAATAACCAGCCAGCTCGGCGAGCAAGCCAACAACCACACATGCCTTCATAACATCAACCTAGGTTTCAATTATGTGACTAAATGGTTAAGTTCCAAATCATCTTGGCTGTATGATTTTGGATCTGCTTCGATCAGATATGAGTGGTCATAGCTTTAGAAAGTCAGCAGTTCTTTTGTAAATTTAGTCAGTTGGCAAAGTGTTCAGGCCTTTGGGCCAGCTATTCAGATCTTGCTGAATTGGATATGCCAGCTTAATATGCCAGCTCTTTCTGAATCATATTGCACAAAACAAATGTAAAACGGGTTGGCAATCGATTTTGAAAATTGCCAGTAGGATGATACCAATCTCAACTTGGGATGTGAGTTACTACATTACTGTCCATCAAAACTAATCATGCATAAAATGAGAAAATGCATTCATGCCTGAAAGGAGGAAAAGAAACTTACATTTTCTGTTCAGACCCTTCATCCAGGCATGGAGGAAACCAATATAATCCTCAAGGACAGGAAAGTCCTTTGGTGGTACGGAGGTAGTGTCCTTACCCCTGACCCAAGTGACCTGGATTCGAGTCCCACCTGTTCTAGATGTGTGTAATAACATCTCTGAACAGGTTGATTAGGCAAATAGGTTAAATTCTTTTTTTAAAAGAACAAAGCAGACCCTGAGGGCTCTTGCTGTGCCTTGGTAATAACTCCGTTTCTGAGTCAGAAGGTCTGGGTTCAACTCCCACAAGCTCCAGAAGTGTGCCATAACATTTATGAAGAAGTTGATTTTAAAAAAATAAAAACATCCCTGGGTCTGCAGAACTGTCTGTCCTAGGCTGGGACTTGGCTATGAAGGCCACAAGTGTGTGGTACTATTTTGGTGTTCAACAATAAATGAAATTCCTTTCCAATTGGTTTCCTAAGTTATTACAGTTTTCTTCCTGCCTTATTAAAGACACCTATAGAGGCATCCAGAGCATTGAACTCAATATTCACATGAAGGTTAATTGCTTGGACAAAAGACCTTGATCTTCTGAAGATAGCTCTCCAGATAAACTAATGAAGTTTTGATCAGGACATTGGATTAATTTTGAACAATTATTGGCTGCTGGTGAGGAGTTATATGAGAAGCCTAGTTCTTTGTGTGTGTTCTCAACACACGTTGCAGAAGAAAAAGAATATGATTTGGAGTAGGCAGCTCTCTCTCTCTCCCCCATCCATCAGAAAGTGTCCTGAAAGTTAAATATGATTGTGTTTTCATTATTGCAGCAGACAGGGAAATTTTACAGACAGAATTCAGTTTCATAGCAGCATCTCTAGAAGAGACAAAAATAGCAGCTATTAAACCACTTCGGATGAAAGAAAGGCCTTTGGAACTACATCTGAACCAGACATCAAGCTGCAACATCAATCTTTCCTCATCCTTTTTATTGAACTTTGATTTACTCAAATATATATACTCCCTGTGGTCTATATTTACCTGTATTCTTTTTGAGTGCCTTTGTATGCAAGTGGGTTGCATAAGTTACATTAATGCTTTTAGCTAGAGGAGCTAGAACCAACAGCAAGGATTAATATGTTAAGGCATTACTGTTTTAGACTGGTTCAGTTTTAGTGTAACAAAACCACTCCTTACTTGTTAAAGTCAAGAAAACATACCTGACCTGTTCTTTACAATCATGGCACATAAATAGTTATCCACACGTACTGAAATGGCAAGTACATTATTTAAAATTTTAAAAACCCTATGAAAAATTATACATAAGCCATTTGACTTCTCCGGACTCAGTTGCAACAGGAAACTAACCATCATAGCTTTCTGCAGTACTTTCATAGTTTTTAATACATGATGAGTGTACTTGGTAGAGTGCATATCTCTACCATGTTGTGCTAACTCAATGTTAAACGACATTCTAACATTTGAATATTGCTGGAAAGAGAGACATGTTGCTGAAGGTTTCACCTTAAAGTCATCAAGATGAATGCAAAGATGTAAAACACCAAATGATCACAATTTAAGTGGAGAAAATCATGCTGATTGGTTGACAGATTGTGTTTGATTGACTGTGGCGTTGCCACGGAGAACACGACAGGGATCTATAGTCTCTGAGTTATTCAAAAAAAGGCACATGGCTGGCGAATATTCATTTTGTTTACAGAGTGTGTGCTTGAACGAATGTTGCTTCTAGTCCAAAGTATAAATAAGTCATTTTACAAGCTCAGCTGATCATCTAAAATTGATGTAAGTGTGCTATTAGCACATTCAAGATTATTCAGTAAATGATGTCCAATTACAGAATCCTATCTATCAGTTGGCATTTTGTTTAGATAAATATAGGCTGGTGACTGTGATATATGAACAGTTGAAGGAACAGGCTGTTTGATTCAATGAGACAATTGCTGAGACACACAGTCTTTATACCTGGCATTGCACAGACACTGAAATTCACATATGACTTTACTCAATTCTGTGTTTTGGACCTAAAATACAACCATAAGAAATTGTAGCAGAATAAGGCCATTCGGCCCATTGAGTCTGCTCCACTATTTGATCAGGGCTGATATGTTTCTCAACCTCATTCTCCTGCCTTCTCCTGGCAATCCTTGATCCCCTGACTAATCAAGCACCTGTCTATCTCAGTCTTAGATACACTCAATGACTTGGCTTCCACAGCCTTCTGTGGCAATTAGTTCCACAGAGTCACCACTCTCTGGCTGAAGAAATTCCTCCTCATCTCAGTTCTAAAGGGTCACCACTTCATTCTGAGGCTGTGCCCTCGGTTCCTCATCTCTCTTACTAGTAGGAACATCTTCTCCATATCTACTCCATCCGGACCTCTCAGTATACTGTGAGTTTCAGTAAGATCCTCCCCCCCATAGTATCATGTTAGTGTAAAATACCACCTGGATAGACACTGCAAAGTAGTAGAGAACTGCTGTTTAAATATTATAGATACTGTGCCTATCCAGGTAAATTTGCTGTAGACTAGGCCTTTGGCCAGTTTGTGAGGTTGCATGATGCACAGCAAAGAATGATCTGAGCAGGATAGACATTGTCCCACAGAATAGCTTTAATGCAGTCTATTGCTGAATCTGCAGCCACATATAACATATGTACATACTTCAATACACCACATGTACAGTCCTAACTTCGCTTGTGTGGTGGTGAAGCCTAATGTGCTCCAGTTTCCTCGATGTGAGGGTTGAATTGATCATTTTTGATTATGGCAAACTTGTCTAATGACTTGGATGAAGTGACCAACTGTATTGTAGTTACATTTACAGATGATACAAAGAGAGCTAGGCCAGCGTGCCATGAGGAGAATACAAACAGTCAGAGAAGGATACGAACAGAATAAACCGATAGGCAAATTAATAGAGAATTGTGCAGGAAAATGTGATATTGTCTACTTTGACAGGAAGAACATACATGCAGAATATTATCCAAAAGGAAACTGCAAAAAGGATCTAGGTGTCCTCACACGTGAATTATAAATAAAGCATGCAACAATTATAGTTACTGAGTAATTGGCAAGGCAGATGGAATGTTGGACTTCATTGCGAGAAGGTTAGAGCAGAAAAACAAAGAAGTTATATTGCAACTGTACAGGACATTTTTGAGACTGCAACTGATAATACACAGTTTTGAACCCCTTGGTGGGAATTACTTGCATTGGAAACAGTTTAGAGAAAGTTCACAAAGCATGTACATGGGATGATGTGTTGTATAACGAAAAAAAGCTGAACAGTCCAAACACTATGCTAATTGGAGTTTAGGAGAATGAGAGGTCAGCTTCTTGAAATTTTTAAGATTCGGAGAGATCTTGACAAGGTAGTCAACATGTTTGCCCCACACAGACATTGTCCCACAGAATGTACTCTATTTCTGCAGCCATGTATAAGGTTTCCCTCATTCACTTAAACATATCACATGTACAGTCCCAAGTTCAGATTTGTGGTGGCAAAGTCTAATACACTTCTGATTCCTCAACGTGAGAGTTGAATTGATCATTTTTGGTTATGACAAAATGTAACTTGTGGATGGCCTGTTTCCTCCATGTCGGGGAAGTTAGAATGCTGGGGTATAATTTAAAAATAAGGTGTCTTTGTTTAAAGATATTGATGAGGAATTGCTTCCCCCAAAAGGCCTTTAGTCTTTGAAATTCTCTTCCAAATAAAGTAGTTGAGTCTAGGTTGTTGAATATATTCAAGATTAAAATAGACAGAATTGCGCTCTAAAGGAAATCAAGGGTTTGCAAGGCAGACAGCCCGGCAGAGTTAGGATCATGACATAGCTATGATCTTACTGAAAGGTGAAGCAGGCTTGATGGCCGATATTTGGTTCTATTGCGTATGGCCTAAAATACAATCACACCTTGCACCATTCAATCAACTTATTCAGTGTCTTGGCCTACCTTTTCCATTAAGGATAGGTGCTGGAACAATCTGCTCTTTGAAGTTGGCCCATTGTTCAGCTACTGGCTTGTCCCACTTCCTCTTATTCCAATGAATCCTGCTCAGCTCTGTTCCGGTCCCATTATTTCCCATTCTAAATAAAGCCTCACACTGACATGTATCGTCTGACTCGAAATGTCACCTCCTTTTATGCTGGTAAAACCTTTGGTTCTCTCAGGACAGTGACTTGAAAGGAATTCGGGAATTTACATATACATACTAATCAATTAAAACCTTCAAACTGACTAAAGATTTAACAGCATCTTAGGTTTGTTTAATACATCCTCATCATGGTGTGACCCTTTGATCTTTTACTTATAAATTCTATGTCTGATACTATCTCTCTCACTAACACCTGAAGAAGGAGCAAAGCTCTGAAAGCTTGTGTTTTCAAATAAACCTGTTGGACTATAATCTGGGATAA